>JAMKCH010007949.1:0-81212 GCA_023653785.1 Ophioderma brevispina | reverse complement strand
GCCATTATGATTTACCCGACCTTAACCTAAGCTATTTAGGGGTTCATGAACAGGAGTTTGGGTATGAACGGTTGTTTGTGATTGCTAAAATAATACTTATAGAAAACATTAAGTTATGTGCTGACTTAACCGAAAGGACGTGGCTGTAAAGAACCAAAATATGCTGTATTTAGAAGTGGTTCTTTGAAGTTTTGTTGTTTTGAGCTAATGAAACTTTTTTTTAAAAAAAATCTGTGGGGAGAGCTAAAAAAGAGCTGACAAAAGAGTCCTAAGTGGCACTTTAAGTGCAAAAGCCCACATCTATTTGAAGTCTCATTTGTCACGACAAAACCAGAATGAAACAAAAAATATCAAGGACGACAGAGTTTGGACAACTGATTTGGATTATTTATTTCACAAACTACATCCTGTGTACAATTTACGAAATTTCATTGCTGGCAAATATAATTTTTCTTTAAAAATCTAGTTTAAACAGATCTCTGTGAAAAATGGGCACATAGAGGGCACTATAACATTGAACTCATGATCCTTTTAGGCCAATATGGAAAGATTCCCGTAATAACTTTTTCTGATTTTTACAGGGTAATAGCTCTTGTTTGACAATACTTTTATATCAATTGTCAAAATGTGTCGATACTGATTAACGTTGTTCTGAAAATAGGAGACAACGGGGTGAAATAGCTGTGAATCAAATATTAGTTTACTGCGCTTTTTTATTTGTAATCAAGTTGGCGTGAAAAGTTGAATTTAAGAAAAATGCCGCTATCTCGCTAGTGCCCTTCTAAACGGTGACTCCGTATTTCACCAACTTAATCACAACTTCTATGCTTGCTTTTTGAGGGAAACTTTTGATAAGAATGAATAAGGTACATGTTCCCAAACCACATAAATATGTCTTAGTCCATGATCGTACATTCATTCGATTTAGCCTGTGGTTGGTTGAGGTATACCTAACCCTGTTTTCTGAGTGTTTTCTATAATACGTATATGCCTCTGAAATCTGACCCTGAATTTGAGACTTCGCTCCTTTTAATAATGGAACTGAAAAGCCTGGAATTATGATTTCCAGGTATTGACATAGCGAATAATGCAAAATGTCTTTATCAACGTCACGAAATCATCAGCCCAAATTGCCCATAGCTTAACGTTCCGCCGGGCTCTAGATCAAATAAATCCCTTAAAAAGGTGGGGAGGGATAGATGTGAAAAACCTCAATTCAAGTATGTTTGATAAAAGAGTCATTTAGCCTCAAAGGCATCGCCAATATATGTCTGTTGGCGTATTTTAGCAAGCTTGAACGTTGTTTGAAAGTATAGCCATAATAGTGAACGCATATCAAATTGGTAGCCTAAAACCCAAACGCTTTACCAGAGTGTATTAAATATCGCCTTAGCAAGTTTTGACTAGGGTATCAGATATAAAGAAAAGACAGAAAGAAAAAAAAATGAACAGATCCGGAAATCATTTCCTTTGCAGTGTTCAGCGGCAGCTGAGGTGTTGTTAATAACGCGGCAGTTTTTGCGCCTCGGATTATACGAGGATGACTTACCAGACTGTATTTTAGTCGTTATATTTTATTATGTCAAATCAAAAAGAAGTTACTCGTCTGTCAATGTGTGTCATTATACAAGCTAAAGTAGGTCAGGCTCAAAACGCTGCCTCGTATGTATTTTCTTTCCATCAATTCCAAATAATATTGAGAGTAGAAAGCTCCTATAGTTTTAATGCGAATGGATTTGTATGAATCCTTGCTTAGGGGGTCAATCTCTAGATATCGGTTAATTGGTATATGCTGCCAAAAGGAGAAATATATGTTTTCTTATTATTCAGGATGTGAGTTATATCAAAGTTTCCCTGTGCTGTTTAAGTGTAATATTAGCATTTTAGGGGCACGTTTTCATTGCTTGGGTGTTCAGTTAAGAAAACACGTCTTTAGTGCTGAGCTTGCTTGCTAGAATAGGAATACATAACTTTTACAGTCTCTATATACTACCAGTTACAAGAAAATTCCCCTTCTTTGCTGTTATGGGTTTAATTATATTTAATTAAGCCATTGCACTAAAAACATCAATACACCCTTTCCGTAACTGTCACATCCTGGCCTGATGCGGGGTTTTATTGAGTAGGGACGGCACGTCCCTGGTTTATTTCAAGTACAGCGCAATTCCTTTTTTGTCTCATTTTAACAGTATAATCAAAGAGAGGCATTACGCTGATATTGAGATGTGGGCCCGACGTGACCGGCGCCCCCTAACTTGATAGGCTCCGCATCAGGCCAGATGTGACAATCACGGAAAGGGTGTATAAAATGCTTGCCTCAAAGAAAAGTTTCTTTTAGGGCTAGTTCTGTATGATCACATCACAGACGTGACGCAACCTTCCACCTGGCATGAACATATTGCTTTTCTTCGTTTAGTTACATGATCCCATCATCCTTCTATTTTTCGCTTCAAGATCCTTGGCTTTTTTTTGCCAAACATCCTTATTACCCCGTTGCTGTGGAAGCCGGATGTCGGGTCTAAGTGGTCCCATAGAATGTCTGGTTATAATCTAGTCCTTGGCTTGAAAGCAATGACCAGCGAACTGTGTTTTCCTCTGTGCTACATTGTAGATATAGGCGGTATAATCACCGTCACCTGGTGTTGGTAGCATGTTTTGTTTCCAGGAGATGTTTTGAAACTCGATTAGTAGCCTAATAACTTTGAATCTGTCTTTCATAGTCCATGTTTCTGCACCTTACAGCAAGATGCTTTCCCCGCAGGTCCTGAGAAGACAATCTTAGTTGCTCTGAATAGACGTGCAATTTCATATGATATCGAATTTAATTGAAGGCATTCCATGTTAACTTTGTAGCTTTCTTTAATCAAGAATTCCTTTCTGCTATCACGTACATAAGAACCGCAGATTTAACTGTTCTACTTCCTTGATAATTGGCGCTATTCATTGCGCACGGAAAGAAACTTATACCTCTTCAGGAAATCAATGTATTCTGTCTTCGTGCATTCATTTCACTTTAGTGTTGGATTTTAAATGTAGTGATAGATGTGATAGCAGTTTTGTAAGAGTACAATGTAACATCGTCAGCATAGTCTAGATAAATCAAATGTGCGTTTGACTTTGATGCTTAATTTTCCAATTTGTGAGCACTTACAATTCACGGTGGCTGCTGACTGACGCAATACATAGATGACGAAAGGCAACTGCATCTGCAAATTCAAAGGCAACCCATTGCAATACCTTTTCAATATCTGGCTGCCGAAAGCATGTCAAAGATGGAAGTGGATTAAGAACGATATGATTCATTTTACCGACTTGTATTTAAGTAGATACTTTACTGGTTTTGTCTAACATTACACAAGACCAAACCCTTCAGAATATTTCGAATATTAGAAACAACTGGATCAGATGGTATTTTATTGTACACTTTGTTTCATATCACAAGATTCCTTAGGCCGTGGGCTTCAAAACTCAGCCGCTGGTTGGCCAGTGGTTCAGGCGGCTAAACTCCGCTCTTCATTGTTAGAACAATTAGGTTCAAAACCCGTCGATCACCCGGTCGTTCAGTTTTTTGAAGGCCGCTCCTAACGTTATGTCATCTTCGTTTCTAAAGTATTCTGATTTGTCCGTGTGTCTCATTACTATGTGTGAAGTTTCGGATCGGCATCTTACGGAATTATGGTCCTTTTTGTGTAAGTCCTTTATCAAGTTCATGAAAAAATTAGCCAGCAAGACAAAAGTGAAAACATACTAAGATAAACCATACCAATTTAATTGCCGGTTCGCCAAGATTGTTGCATACAGTTGATGTGATGTAATCGCACCTGGCACGCTACAGATCAATATCTTTAAACATGTCTCTAAGAAAACAACAAAAGCAATGGTATGCGAGTTACTGAGCATGTACTTTTTCAACTCTTTCAAAAGGATGCCGAGCATCAATGATCTTACAATCAGCTAGCATCAATCAAAGTAGATGTAGTAATTTCAATGTGTGTTGTAGTATAAGTTTATTTCATTTTGGATACTTGTCCTGTAAAATAACATATTTTATTGTGAATGTGATTGTGATTTCTGATCTATATCATTTTCATTTTTCAGGTTTTGTTGTTCCAACACGTTCAATTCAAAAGGTACATTTAGAGAGTTTTAAAAAAATCGAAATTTAATTGCAGATTTGTCTCAAGCAAACTTACTTTGATGATCAACAACTAAAACTAAATTTATGGTATTTGGTAACAAATCACATGCTTGAAAAGTTTGATATACATCTATATAGAAAATAACAGTATTGAAAGACTTGATGAATTTAAATACCACTAGGTATAAGTTAGATTGTAAAATGTAATGGCACCTTATGTTGATTATTTGTGCAAACTGTTCCTCTAAACACTAACAATAGGTATCATTAGACGAGTTAAACAGTTAGTCATCATCAAACTATTGTTCTCCGCCTATCTTCAAATGTTTTGAGACACATTTTTCATTATGCAGTGTTTTGTCTGGAGTAATTTTTCAACAAAATTCAGATTGGCAGGACAATTTTGCTGCTAAGACTAATATTAAGAGTATTCAATGCCCATAAAATTGCTTTTAGTGATCTTGCGTTGCCTTCAGATTGACACTCTTTCCAAAATGGGTAAAATCGTCCCAACACTCAATGGTTCATGTCAACCAGCTAATTGTGGTTGCAAATTTTACACAATTGCAGTATTAATAATCCTATGCGTAGTTGGCGAAAGAGTTAGGAAAAGTTTAACAGTTTGTCCTTAATGGTAGAAATCATAACGCTTGACATAATTTAGACACTTGGAAGACAATGACTGTAAGAAATTCCTTAGGAAGGAGACGTTTCAAGCTTGGTGGTAAAAAGGCCTGTCTTAATTGAACCATAAAGGTTCTTTAGCACAAATAAGTCCCTAGCTAGAGTACAATCATGGGCTAGAAAGGTTTCAAACTTGCATCACAGCACGTCTAAATGTTATGTCTTTTTCGCAGCTACGAATTTACAGTGTTAACGATTTCTCTTGTATAGAAGACAATGTATTATGCAAGGCATTTTTGACGAAGTCGCTATTTTTACAGAGTTTTTTGAGAAATATCAATAAGCTCTCTTCAATGTAGAAGAAACTGTTAATTAAATTGCACCATCTTATTCTGAGGGCGGTTTTTTCGTTGCTAAGGATAGCGTTCTAAATGAGTTCTCAAAATGAATTATTTGCACTTTGCTTAGAGCTATGTTTCCACGCCGGTCACACCACGTCCCGCCGATAAGGATTATCGTGTTATTCATCCCCTTGCTCGTATTTTCCAATTTTCCTTTTGTAAACATCAGGTCGGCTGGCGCTCAAAGAAAAAGCCTTAGAGCATCGGAAATATCAGTTTTGGGAAGAAACAGAATCGAACGACAGGTTAAGGCTTCTACTCGGACCACTATAGAAGCACCTCATCATCTTTTGAAATTATACTGGATTATTCTGTACATTAATCTATTTTGGGAACTTAACGAACAGGAATTTTGAAACAGAGAAGTTCCTTTACCTATACTTGTTTGCGGGTTGGGGAAGAAGAGGAGAAGATAATAAGAAGCCGACGCATAAAGAAGAGCAGAATAAGAGAAGAATGAAGAGTAGGATGCAGGGGAATGTTAAGATTTCTTTGAGTCCCTTGGAGAACTGTTTTCTGTTCTCTGAAAGATCTTATTTTTAGTTCTGTGTATATAACTCAATTGGGAAAATTTAAAAGCACTCTTTGAATATTGTAAAAGATGTATAGATGTTTGATGGATAGGTTAGCAATTTAGCAGTGCAATGTTGAGATTTGGCATGTTTACTTGGATGTTATTACTTCAGAAGAGCATGCAAGTTAAAGCTTTTTCACGTTCAAAAACATAACACAGATTCCCACGTGAAGCCTTCAGAAACTTAAACATTTAGCCGCTAGGTCTATAAGACATAGCATAACCCCAGAGCACTATCCGCCTTCATATAATACAACATTTTTGAATTGCTAATTACGTCCTATATTTCATTTCAATACCCAATTGAAATGGCAGCTTCATTTGTTGAGTTCTTGCTTTTTTTTCATCATACCATATTCTTACCATGTTCTGATTGGGTCAAAATTACATGCATTCCACGCGACCCAATCGTACAGCCTGTATACTCCTGGTACTTTATAACTGAAACAATCTTAACAAAGTGGCCTAGCCTATTGGCCTAGTGGACTTTTTTTCACACTCGACTGATGGGCGATGTGAACCAAGGGCATCTAACCAGATTTATTCCCCTACAATTCCTTTTGCGCCGTTTCCCTTTCATATCCCACGGGGCTCGATTAAACGATTTGAATACCATACTTGTGTCGTCTGTCGGAGATAATGCAATTTTTGAAATTTGAATGAACTGAGCTGAACCGAAGTGGACTTTAATTGCCGCTCCAATGTTTTTCAGTGCGAAGTTTTCGCTTTCAAATTTAGGATTTATTTCATTTTGACTGATGTATCTATTTCCGCGATATTGTTTGGCAAAGGATAACTGCTGTTGAATTCCTCAGTGTCACTTTCTAACACGTCAAGGTGTTAGTAGACAAGTAACGACTGGCGTGCATCAAGGGGTAAACGGAGAGGCACCTTACCGAAATCAAAACCAATGTTCAAATTGTTGTCTCAGGACAAATTTCCCCCATACAGCCGTTTCCATCCAATCAAACATTGGTGTACCCCTCCTATTGCTACACCCGTGAACGTAAAGACTTTAAACAGACGAAGACCCCAACAACACACACGCGCACACAAAATCACAAGCATTTGAACGTTAAACGTGTTAGAAGTTTAGACGAAACATGCTGTACCATTATTGCCCAATTATATACATGAACATCGTTCAATGAACGCATGGATGTAAATTTTGCTTAACCTCAGAGCGTTATACGTGAACTTGTAGCGATAAGGTCGACGTTTTGAAGAGATAACCTGATTTTGCCTTCTCGAGATCCACAAACGCTGGCACTATAAGCATTATATGTAAGACTTTATTCTACTAGACAACTCCGTACAAAACAGTTTTGTGTCGTCTGCTGTAGAATGCCCAGATCGGCACGTTGGGAAATACTTGGCAGTATGTGTGCTTCTCGCGCGAGAGAGTGTGTGTGTGTGGTGTGGTGTGTTGTTTGGGCGTTGTGTGTGGGTGTTGTGTTTTCTAATCATATTATCCGATGACCTAAAAAAAAGAAATCTTTGAACATAGGCCTGAAGGTTTTCCTGTATGAAGTATGTATATCTTCGAAAACGTCTTTTATGCTGGGATGGGCGGCGGGGGTGATCAGACAAATGGATGATTTACCTATCTCTCGTTATTAAAGTCGATAGCTACTCTGTGACAGTAAGTTTATTTGTATAAAGTATATGTTCACACAATGTGAACAGTTATTGATCACACAGCAACTATCTAATCGTTCTTATTTCCGGCGAGTTATCATGGAATATTGAGATAAGCGGATTAACAGAACGAGGTATCGTGGTATTAGCCATTGATAGCATGCTAAATAACCACCCGTGATTCGGCAATGTGAATTGAAACGAAAGAGAAATTAATCCCCTTCCTTGTTTTGTGTGAGCTCAATCGACTTACTAAGCTGCTATGCATTCTGTTTTCGACGGAGAACCTCCTGTCTTGACCAGGGCCACGATCTGGTCACGTGTTTGAAAGATCGCTTTTGGAGTTGAATCTACTATAATAGGGTTTATTCCGTATTGGCTTAAAGCGACGGAGACGCGTTTCCTTTGATGGCCTCGTAAGTAAATACTGGTGTGTGTGGTTGGGGGGTGTGGGGTGGGTGTGAGGTGTATGTGGGGATGTTGTGGGTATATATTGTGTGGGTATGTGAGTGAATGTGAATGTGTGGGGGTGTCGTGAGGGTGGGTGTGGTTGTTCAGGTGGGGTGTTTTGTGTGTGTGGGATGGCGTGTGTTGCGCGTTGTGTGTGCCGGGGGGGGGGGGGCGGGGGTGGGGGGGTGTGGCAAGTGGTAAAAAGTTGTTAACCATGTTGACGCATACCTCTTCCGCTATTGACTGTTTAAAACTTCATATTCGGCCAGAAGAACCCAGGCCAAGGTGCGTAACCCTTACGTAACCTTTGACCCCATTCGCAAATTCCTCGATGGCAGACGACATACGTTTCGGGGATCCAGAAGAAATTCATTGCAGTCTTTATAATGGGGGAAAAAATCAAGGCACTACTACACGTACTAAGTGAGGAACAATGGCCTCAGACGCAGTATGATTATTCTGCATGCAACATCCGTGAAATGTTTTAATCTAATTAGTGATGGAGTTTGATTTGGGGAGGCTTGTCAAAAACTAAATTGGTTAATTACACAAATCATCTAATGATACCTGAGTAGTTTCTAGAGTTACGGTCTGGTGAGTCTCATCTCGATCCCGGGAGACCACGACTTGTATGTGCCGGATAGCAGGAAGTCGGTTTTTGCACAGACCGAACACATGTTTGATAGTCTAAGAGCTAATCTAGCTTATTGCACTAAGCTCACAAGTTTTTGATGAGTGTTTGTAGTAAAAAGCTAATTTTGCATGCGAAACTAGCGAAATTTTACTACTAGTAGTAATAGGGCTACTTCTACAACTAATTTCTTACTGTTCTTGTTTTTCGGCTTGTTCTCTTTTCATTTGTGTTTTATTGCCATTTTTCTTCTTTTTTTCTCTTACTTTCTAATTTTCTTTGTTCTGAAATTTTTTTATCATATTCTATTGATTCTCCACTCTGATTTTGATTCTTCAAACTGCGTTCTGATTCTTCAATCTTTTCTTGCTGGTTTTCACCTATTCTTAACTACCTCTTCTGATTTTCTGCTTCTTCCGTCTTCAGCTGCTTCTACTTCTTTTCTGCTTCTCATTTTCTGCCTGTTCTGCTTCTTCTGATGCTCCAGCTTCTTCTGATCTTTGGTTCCTTATGATTCTTCCTGATCCTTTAATTATCTGAGTGTTTCTGTTTCTTCTGATACTTTTAACTTGCTCTTTCTATGATACTGATTTTTCTGCTTCTTTTGATTCTTCTGATTCTTCACATTTTCTGTTTCTTATCCTCCTTGTCGTCTGCAATTCTTCTTCTGATTCTGTTCCTTTACATCTTGTTCACTGATTTTCCAACTGATTTCTGATTCTTCATCTGATTCCTGATTCTTAATATGTTCTGATTTTCTTCTGCTTGTTTCGTTTCTTTCTTCTGTTTCTTCTTCGCTTCTCATCTTCTGCTTGTTCTGATTCTCCAGCTTCTTCTGACCATTTGTTCCTTCTGATATCTCCTGATTCTTCACTGCTTCTATTCTGATTCCTTGTGCTTCTTCTGATTGTTTTCTGCTTCTTCTGATACTTCTACCTCTGCGCTTCTATGCGTCTCTTCTATTCTCTTTGATATTCTTCTGCTTCTTCGGCATCCCTTCTGATTTTCTGTTTCTTATTCCTTCTGTTCTTCTGGTTCATTTCTTCTTCTTCTGCTTCTGAACTTCTGCTTCTTCTGATTATTCGATTTTTCCCTAATTCTACTTCTGATTCTTCTTCTTCTGATTATTCTTCTGATTATTTCAGTTGTTCAAGTTGGACATGTCGTGCACCGGTACCTGTAGAAAATGGTTACTTTAATCACATAATCATAATTATTTGAGCAATGAGCCGGGGTATTGAAATGACGTTTGCGTCGTGACGTGAAAAATCGGTTAAAACTTGCACGAAAGTTTGATGGTGCCCCTTTCTTCTGAAGATAACTATATAAAAAACTATGTTGTTATGTTATTATTGTTAAAAAATTCTGTACATGTTGCCCAAACGTGTGACTTTAACGCCCTATCATCTGAAGATATGGCTGTATGTTATTTGACTAACCTCAGTCTTGCAGTTGGCAAGATTTTGTATAATGTGTTATAATACTTTTTGGCTAAGTGTGTTTTCTTCTGTAGACGGCCAGGTTTACACCTTTTCAAATAATGTTTCCTGCATGGTAAATTTGAATTGAGATAAAAATATTTATATTACCAAGGTAGAGGCCATCCTTTCTTAACCCTCCCACCACTCTCATTCAAAAGACCACATGTAATTTCCGCTTGCACGCTTCAGAATTTGTTGATTTCGTTTTATTAGAGTTTGCTCTCCGCAATGCCTGTTTGGAATTCTTGCCTAAATTTAGTAATTGTCAATTTGACAATCCCATTAAAGCTATATCAAATTATATGCATGCGTAGATGAACCACTCGCAATGGCATGGCGCCGCTACCTTTTTTCGTTTCAGATTATGTTGTACCCCTACCTTACAAGTTTAAATAAATTGCCTTTCTCGAAATCATTCATAATCATGTATTTATATAAAGTCCTCGACTTTATCTCCTTATTAAGGGATTGTGGTGTTATTACATTGAATAAAAAATGGTTTATTTTGAAAGCAGGTGTAAATTTAATTCATTACGTTCTTAATTATACTGCTCTTTAACGTAGATCCATATATATACGTAGTCTATTATTAACCTTTTCGACACTGGTAAATTCTGAATAAGTTATAACACATATGTGAGTGGCTTTTGAGATGGCTTCCGAAATGTTTGCAGGTCATTTGGCAAGTCATCTAGAAAAACATCAAGAAACACTAGGCTTGTTTGGACCTCATTATTCATACTGATTCTGAATATGAAAAGAAATAACTTTTGATTTTTTTAAAACAAAAATTTACCCAAATATTGATCTTTTAGCGACTATAGTCGCTTGAAGTGCTCAAAGGATTAAGTATGAAGAATGTTTCATGTAATACCGTGGGTGTTCCAAAAGGACCCCACAATGAAGTGTCAAAATTCAACACTTTGGGTGTTACGATACCTTAGGGTCTTATGTAACACCCTAGGGTGTTTCGAATGACACACTATTTGTGTTTAACACTGTAGAATGTTAAAATAAGGTATTTTGACACTAGGTGCAGGTGTGGCCTTGTAGAAGATAACGATTTTTAAAGCCCTACATCGTTAATTAATCTTCAAAGAGAAACTTTGTCTTACATAATATTTAACACCTTCCTGGGTTGTAAATAACACTGGATGCAGCACTCTTGTCAATAGGGCAGTGTTGTCTCTTCGATAATTCTTGAAAGTACAATACGTATTACGTACCATTAAGAACACCGTAGATTGCATTCTTTTAGAAAATTAAGCCGAACTGCTGAATAGGCTGGGTTTATGCTTTTCCCCTTAATTTAATCTTGGATAAACTATGTTATGATCATGAACAAACTGGGCAAAATCACCCCTTGTAACTACATATGCTTAGAACGGAAGACTTTTTTTTCAAACATGAGTATACAAAAAAAGAACACTGACTCCCTCCTTTGCCTAACAAATCACGGTTTGACATTTGCCTGCTTTTGCTTTCCTCGTGTTTAGTGTAATGATGTATTTGAGATCGGTTGAACACAGCGTAAATGCATCTGGTAATTGACGAACATAAATTACCATTACGCAAAATGTCAATTGATCCTGATTTCTTGTCACCGGTTGCTTTATTTGCGTCTTCTTGTTTCTCATCACACACTGTGTGCGTGCCACTGGCAAGCCACATATTCGGCTTTGATCACATCATTACAAGATCTTTAAGACATTTCGAAGAACGATTTTCTTTGTCACGGATTATCATATATGTATTCCAACTCACATATCAATGAGTTAATTTTCTATGTTCAAAAATCACTTTTAATAAATGAGGATGTTACTTTCAATTAGGGAACTGATTAGATATCAAACGCCTAGAGGGTGTGCCGTTGCCGTGCTTTTTAAACACCTGTGAATGTAGTTATTATTTGCACAATCAAGATACATTTGCTTACGCTATCAAGGTAAACATTTAAATGTTGAGATAACATTCCAAATATTGTCATAACCTGCTAATATAATCAATACATTAAATGCTCAGATTTTAACATTTTGGCAGCGATTGACATCGCAAAAATGTTTATCATCTAAACAATTAAAGCTATAATAGGGTTAAATATTTCGAAGTATACTACAAAATTTCAAACATCTAACTAAACACCCAACATGTTTTTAGGTTGGCAGATTCAAACTGCAAAGCTCTGCGATGGAGATCTATCTTCCAAGTTTCTCTAACAATAATTATCATTGTTGGTGAGTTATTTGTATTTAAATAAAATTTATTTGTTATAAATAAACTGAAAAAATCTAGATCCTTTGATCTATCATTGGACACATATATGCTAATTGTCGCAAATCTAAAAAGGTTTAAAAGAGGTTGGGTTAAGGTGTCTTTGAGTAAATCTTTGATTTTATCTTAGGAAAACTACAATATATACCACCGATATAAATACACATTTCCACATAATGCATAACTTCTTTGCATATATTGAAGTTCTTGCCAAACTTTAATAGTGGGGATATATCCCCACTAAACACTAAACAGGTCGTGAGAAACCTCTCACCCTTGGGAATATATAATGTTTGGGTTGTCAATAATCGCTAAAACGCCCCTATTTCTATTTGAAATAATTGACTCTCACTATGGTTTTCCTTTTCTTTAAAAACATTCCTCTCACCCATAGTGGAAACTTTTCTTGGGCCATTTCGGGGTTCCCACTATTTATTAAGTCTAATTTAATAGCTACATTACAATAACGGTCCAAGTTCATACTGAAGCTAAAATTTGTGAATGCTCACAATGCTCAAAACGGTGCTAATTATTTAGTTTATTGTATATTAATAACATATTGTATATTAAATTGTATTGAAATTGGTTGCCATGTATATCACACTTACTTCATAAGTGAGTTAAAAATGCCATTTCCTTTGAGAAAGCATACCTGTCTACCATGTCAATTATGAATTTACATCACTATCTCAATATAACTAGTGCATTTTCAGACATTTTAAAGTGCTTTTTTCTACATGCCAAGCGAGAAAGCAGAGCGCTCAAGATTCGTTAGGGGTAGCTTCAAAATTCTGGTCGGTTCCGTCCGCTTCTTTTCGGTTGTAAGCACTGACCTCTACACATGGATAGCGGCCTGGCGCACCGTTGAATAGCCCCAGATTGAAACCACAGGAAGTTGCATTTTGCCTTGACCTTATTGTCCAAGTTAAAAGAATTTTGTATAACAATAGAACATCTGTGTGGAATATGTGCACCAGCAGGTGTGTGCATTGTTTCCCGCCATATTGCTAAGGCAAAAAGCAACTTCCTGTTGTTTCAATCGGCGACTCAGACTCGCTATGCATGTGTAGAGGTCAGTGGTTGCAACCGGTTTCTTTTGTTCTAAACAATGACACACGGTTCAACCGCCAAGAGCCGCCAGTCAACTGGCGGGTGAGTTTTGAAGCCATACCTTAGCCTTGGCAACCTAATTAATGGCGTATAACTTCAAAAGAGTCGAGGAGACTTATTGTCGATCCCTTTCCTATTATTAAAAGCGACCATGTGCGCGGAGAACTTTTGCCGTCGAACTGAATTCGTCGATGTGAGCATATTGTCATTTTACCAGATTTTATACCTGTCGAATTTTATGCAGCATGTCGCCGGGAAACAATGTTAAATCTCGGGACTCTATTTCCAAAACCGAATTAATCCAGGATCTTCAGTATTTGATAGGTGTAAAGAAGAGATCAAATAGCACAATTCGAGACAATTTGACTATATCTGCAGTTGTATACATAAACTGTGTGAGGACTAAGTTTAGGAAAAATTTGATAATTTGTCACTTCACAACCCCGGGCTTGCAACCAAACCAGTTCCCTAAAGATCTTACCTGTCATGGAATCCAGTTTACGACAGTGCTAAACCTCTCATGAGGAATAAAATGAGGATTATATTTGTGTTCTAGAAGACCAAAAAGTCGACTTTTAAATAAAGTAAATAATACAAGACGTTCTCGCGAGTCGCGAGGAGTAAGTGGTACGTACATTAAGAATACTGGGTTAAGGTAAACAAAATCACTTGGCTTTTCTGGATCAAAATTGTGAAAAGTTTTCGGTTAGAATTTCATAGATAAATTGTTTAAATTGTTATCAGAGCTGTATTTGAGTGTGTGGTATACCAATCATTGATTGCTGTTGACAATGGTTTGTGTTTGTAAGGAGTGATGATTTTGTTTTACATAAAAAAATAGTGATTCAGAGTTTTTAAAGATGTGTTCTCAGTAAATGTATGATTTGTACTGTTAGTTTAACCCTATTCTTTTTGGTCCCTTAATAAGGTTTTGATGCTATTGATATTCAACACCAATATTTTGCTACATCGTTGATATTGATGGGTAAATTTAACCAACGCCATCTTTTGTTACATTTTTGCTATTGATTATGCAAACGCCAATGTTTCCCTATATTGTCGCTATTGATTGATCAAATGTAACCAACGCCAATATTTTGCTACTTTGTTGATTCCACACCACTAAATATATCTGGTCTGACACCCTTTGGCCGAAAAGTGTTTTGGAAAAAGGTTTGAAAAGGTGTCAGGTCTAAGTTAAAATTTAAAATAGTAAAAAGTGAAAATTTTTGGCCATATTTTGTGTTAGAAATTATATTAAAGATGCAGTTCAACAAAATAACAAGATCAAAGTCTGTGAGACTTTCTACTGAGTAATTTCACTACTTATTTTAACTTAACCTCCCCCCCCCCCCATAGGAATATTTTCACTAGGAGTCACAGTTCCAGAGGTAAAAACTCTTAATAGTTGTCTTCACGCGCCTGTAGCTCGAAAAAACCGTGGTCAACCTTTGGATTGTTCCGGCTACGTTGTTGCCGGTAAAATGTAACCAACTTTAATATTTAGCTATAGGGGTAAAATGTAACCGACTCCAATAAATTGCTACCTTGATACTATTTAGGGGTAAATCCAACACCAATATTTGGCTACGTTGGTGCTATGGTTAAAATGTAACCAACGCCAATATTTTGCTACATTTTTCTATTGATGGGTAAAATATAACTAACGCCAATATTTGTGTACATTGTTGCCATTGATGGCTAAAGTGTAACCAACGCCATTTTCCTACATCGTTATACAATCATTGTAAGACTAGTGTTCATAGTTGAACATAACGTTGGATATTGTTCACATATTCTACCCATTGCCCTATTTTACTGGGCACACGGACCATCTAATTATTGGTCATTTTGCGACCTTAGAGGAGAACCGCCAAAAAATCAATGAAATACGTGAAACGTAATTCCTTTTGGCATATAAGCCTAGTTTCGGATGCGAAGGTTTGCTGGTCAGGTTTCAAAACGCAACGCATAATTCTTAATCGATTACTTGAAATCCAATGTTCATGCTAGCATGTCGGTTATATAGAGAATACTAGTTTCATGTGAAGTATTGTTGAATACAATGATTCTTATACTTTCTTCTTCTGGAGTCGTAACTTCGTGTGAAAATGACATTTTTCACCCTGGGGAATCTAAATGTATGTTTAGTGTTTTTAATGTTGTTTCCTTTTAAAAGTAATTATATCAGATTTAGAAGAGCGCCCCCAATTTTCAAATGTGAGCATTATGACATTGGTGTTGGTAATTGTTTAGTAAACTAAACCTGTGAACGGTAATGCTCAAAAAAGGTGCAAGAAGGGGTTTTGTAATTCGATTTGGGGATCCCGATTCTAATTCAACGGCAGCGCTGGAACCGTTAAATTTCTGTCTGTCGATCATGAAATAACACAATCTCCTGAACAGGACGAAGAATACTCCTGAACGTGACTTTGCGTGAACCAACGGAACAACTAGGCCTAATGGATGAGCGTTAATACGACATGCGGTATTTCCGGCTATTTCATACTAGACAGAATGACGTTTTTAGCGACCGTTGGATTATTATTGGACCAGATATTCTAATTACAATATTTCTTCGTATGCATCATACACTCCAAAAATTGTGAGTAAAAAAGGTCACAGCTCTTTATGTTGAGTAAAATCTTAGAAATATAGTTTACTAGCTAATACAATGCAATTGTGCAAAAATCTCACACATCACGCTCTCACTCTCGCGCGCACACACACACACACGCAAGCTGAGTAACAAAGAAAACACATGCTTTCTTCTTCTTCTTCTTCTTCTTCTTCTCTTCTCTCTCTCTCGCTTCTGTCGTCTATTTCCCCTTTTCACCTCTCTCATACACTCTCTAATATTGCCAAGGGACAAGATATGTTTTTGAAAACCTCTAACCTACCCATACTTAAATCAAGAGCGCAAGTAATTCGTCGCCATATCGGAATTGAAATTGAATTTAATGAAATGGAATCCGCAGTCATCACGACGTTATATTGGAAATTCACCCGCAGCGAAATATCTGCTGACAAATTATTATTGTGTCTTAGAAAGTAAGAAAGAATGGTGGAAGATAATAACTTCCCAGTTTTCATCTGTGCGCACTCGGTAATAAATAAATGGAGATGACACTTAAATTTGCTGGACCAAAATGACAACAACCGAGAGAGAAAAAATGGCGCAACTATAAGGCTCTCTTTCGATGCCGAGTTCAAATTTAATTTACAACTTCAGCATCAATATTCGAGCCAAAGGGTACGTTCTTGCTTTTTAGCAATTTCACACATGTTTTGCTCTAAATTTTAAAGATGAAAAAATAATGGCTCATATATGTATTTTCTCTTTCTGAAAGCTGATCTTTTCAATAGTACAATTATGTACCGCATTTGCAAGTTAATATTAGTTTGCTTTCGGGGCAAAAAGGTGTCGAGTTGAACCATAACTCACGTCGGATTTCCGTATATAGATTTCAACACATTCAATTATTTTTTTTAGATTGTTAGTGAAAAGGGTGATCACGGTTCTTAACCCCGTCTTCTAGAAATAAGTTTAAAAGTTTGTTCACAGAAACAAAATGTTCAGCCTGCAGAGCCTGTTTGGTTATTCAAAAATCTGGTAATACTTCAAGAACAAACCGGGAGAACTAAATGAATATAAAACAGCCTTCACTCTCTTAATATGTTCTATTCATATTAATTACACGGGAGGAAGAGGGGTATTTTGTTAAGTTGTTGTTTTTTCTTCAGGTACCGCATATTTAGAGACAAAAAATAACGTAAACAAAGATACATTTTTACCCCCCGTTGGATTATTCCATTAAATTCTACAACCCCGGTACCCCCGCGGAAGGCACAAACAACATGAAGATGGGTTGCAATAAAGAATTTCATTGGTTTCATTTGAAACGTCATATGATCGCTTCAACTGAGTTGCTATAATACTAATTTAATGTTTCAAACCATCATGTGATTTATACTTTTTTTTAGAAATTCGGATTCTAATACTAATTTAATGTTTCAAACCATCATGTGATTTATACTTTTTTTTAGAAATTCGGATTCTAATACTAATTTAATGTTTCAAACCATCTTGTGATTATACTTAATTTTTAGAAATTAGGATTTCATCTTAGCTAACACTTAGCGTCTATAGGATCTCAAGCTTGAAATCTTCATACCCAGGGGATTCATATAATTCTGCCGTTTTAGCTTGTAAGATACTTAAGCCTATCAAATTAGCTAAGCGTTTTTATACTATTAGAAAACAAACACGGTGACGTAACTTATTAAGAAAATATTTTGCTTCAGTATCAAGTCAAGCATGATAATAGTATAACTTGTTGTAGAGGATCACAAAGGTTGAAGTTTGCTCATACGGGGATTTACAAAAAGTAAGTCCCCCGACTTGTTTCATACGTAGTTATTACAAAATGACCCACAGCATGGCTTTCAAGTTGAAACAGAAATTGATCGCCAAAATATCATTAGAGATCCAATCTAGTTTGATGATTTTCCTTTTCTTTTTTAAAAACAACGCCCTATTTATCTAATTTACACCTTTGACCAAGCCCACTCTTAACTCATCCCATATTAATAAAAACACTTAAAGCACAAAGCAAGCAAATAATGTTTTCAAATCTGTGACTTTAGCTACAACTTTTAAAACGCGCGGTAAAAGCAATTATTAAATCATCTATTTTCGCGCCTTTTTTCTCCCTCAAGCAAACCATGACAATTCACTCACGACTGATTTTCAAGCAATGCTTCAACCATCCCAGGCCAAAAAAGTGTTAACATTTCCTGAAATTAAGCTCAATTTATAAAATACACTTCAGTGTACTGCATTAAATTAGTTTTTTAAAAATCTCAGGAAAGAGGAAGAAAATATTTTCTTTCGATATCGTGGTTTGAATTCAGAAATTTGAATTACTCTTTCGCAAGTTAATGAACTGTTAAATGGGGGAGCAAACTTTTTATGATCCGTGTATATCTGAGAGAAAAATAAAAATGTGTTTTGATTGGGTCAACTAACTATCCTTAAAATACACACATATCGCGGCGATTCCTTCCGTGTTATTTTACCACCATGTTGCCCCAATCTTCTCAACGAATAGCGTTGAGCAAATTACCGGAGTGCGTGAATAGAGCAGCGAGTGAATTTATCCGTAATAGCTTCCCGTTCGCCTGCAGGCCTGAGATGCTGATGGGAAAATCCGATATAACTTATTTTGTCTAATTAACATTTTCGGAGGAGAGGATTTTTTTATAAGATGACCTGGTAATATAGAACATAGCTTGAAGCGTAAGATTGAATCCTCCTTCTTCTTTTACTACAAGAGCTTGAAATTAAATCTATGGTACGTTTTATCATTAACATTCACAGCGATTTCTAAAAGAGGATCAATACCATTGGAAAGTTGGTAATTTACGCATTGCGTGTAAATAATATTGAAGTTTTGTATTTCAATTTCTTTATTGTTGACGAAACACGGTGCTCATAAAAAATCATAAAATTGGAAAACCTGTAATGTAACCGACTTTACTTTCCCGGGAAAAAAAGGTCCACGAGCGATTCCGTTTTATTGCGTTAACACCATGTCAGCAACGTGGGTCGAGTCACCATTTAATAAAGGTAACGTTTTAGTAACGTATTTTAAACCTGCATGAAAATTACATTAGAATAATCCGAACATTCATAGTGTTAGGCCAGTGGTTCTTGGGACGACTCCAAACAATCTTGAGGAGCCGCATCATAAACCCGCCACTGCATGCGTGTGTTATGTATTCTAGTCGTTCAAGCTACATGCAGGCAAACGGTTAAATATTGACGCATCTTTCTTCGTGAGATACCTTGTTCGTGTTGTGATGTAGTATATAAAGCAGCTCCATTTAATTTGGAATCTCTCTTGAGATTAGAAAATTAGTTAAACGTTATGTATACGTTGTACGCATAAAATATCAAATTTATGGTCACACACGTACACACGTCGGTGTGGGTTTACAAATGACCACGCGCCCAATTTTTATGATAGCCATTGGAAATAAACTCACTTGCGTCTATCTAGGATAGACACTTAACAAAAGAGAGATAACAACCACAGACTGCATGTTTTTCTAACTTATTTTCTCTCTTTCTAAATTTTTTGAAATCGAAAAACTCACTTTTGGGAATATACTAAATAGACTTTCCTTGTTCAAGATTTAGCTCTAATTACACACAATCAGTTTGGGCCGCCAATTTAAGATTAAAATAATTGTTTAACACATATACTGTACGCTATAATCTTGCTACTTGTAATTATCACAACGTAATTTTATATATAGGAGTTTGACAAACAATTATATTGCGGTTATTTCTGAAGCAATGAACAAAATGGCGAACTTTTGACCACAAATTACATTTCGGTTATTTCTGAACCAATGAACAAAATGGCGAACATTATCTTCGAAACGTATTTCAAAGTTTTTAATGATATCATCTTGGTTTTGAAGTATGAAGACAAGACTTAATTGTAATAATATCATCTTGGTTTTGAAGTATGAAGGCATGCTAAAATTATTTTTAGCAAATTATTGGGTTTGAAGATGGAATTACTGCAGCGTAATATACCAAACGTTATCATACAAATTCATCATAGAATATTCATGGCATTGGCGGCTCAAATTCAACTCTCTCGTTGTTGTGTATACCGTCATGCACGACTTCCTGGTAATAATCAATAATCCTGTTCTCTAAAAGGTCACATAAGGAAAATTAATTCCCATATTATGGCTCATAAACGCGCACTTAAGATTCTTTCTATAACAGGCCGGTATAGTGTCCGGGAGTTATTTTTTTTTTCAAAGGAGTTTGTCTTTCGCAGGATAATATCTTCTGAAAACCTTTTTATATTTCGAAGGTTTTCGTCTTCTGAAGGATAGTTTTCTGAAAGTTAAAGGGATTGTTTTCTCCCAATTTTCAAAGCCAATACTATTTTGATCAAATTACCTTACCTCAATATATATTTGATTATTTGAAATAAAGAACCCCATTCATCAACCGAGAGGTCTAGAACTATTTAGTAGTAATTTTGAGACGTCTTATTCTCACGCATAAAGTAAATAACCGCGAATTGTTCAATTAACAACAAATGTTACTTTAAAACCGGTGAAAGTTCTCCGATCAACCCCAAGAAAAACCGGTAAAACACGAAATGAGAAAGAAGTATTTCGTTATAAACACCCCCTTTTTAAGTATTTGTAATTTTAAGATGATGCTGTATGGTTGTTTGTTTGTTGTGTGAATTGTTTGTTTTTGGGGGGGTTTATGTAATATATTTAAATGAATAGATCTTTGTTTTCGAATAAGTGGTTCTTTAAAAAAAGAAAAACTGAAAGCTATCATTAGCGCTTTGAATATGTAACGTACACGAAGAAAGAGGGTCGTATACTCAGGATACGCTACACCTGTTTGAAACAACGAATTCGATTGAAATATAGTGACCCCGTTCGGATTTAAAAGGTTCTTAATGATTGCAAGCCGTTAAAAGTGAAGCTGAAAACGGTATCATCGGAGACAAAATCTTTTGCCAGTTTCCCTTTTTGCGGCATTTGTCATCACATTTAATTGGTTTTAAAAAATCGTCAGTTCCCGAGTCTTCCAGTCATCGGCGTGCATTGTCTGCTTAAAATAACCAAAAACCTGAATTATCGCAAAATTGGCAAAACCATAACTTTTATATTAATTTTGTAGTGACCTTGTTAAACACCCGCAGACAATTGATATAAATATACAGAAATGTCTCAGATTTTTAAATTACTTTTTTGAAGAATATACCTCAAATTCTTTGGAATGTCAGAATTGAGCTACTTACTTCCTGAAAAACTATGTCCGCTATCCCGAGTTCGAACCGACATCTCCCTAATCACGTGTGAGATTTGTTGCCCCAATTCATTGTCCAGGAACCTAACCAGTTTAAATTATTTCATAGGTGTCATTTAAAAAATTGTAGAAATTCCATTGGGGAAAATTCTATTCCCCACCAGTTTTTACACATTTGGTGTTATAGTGTTATTTTTAATTGGTGCTATAACGGCCAGCTGGTATACTTTTCTTATCATCAATCAATTTGGTAATTTATAACCGATTGATGTCAAAATAACACCAAATAAAACATAAAAGCCCAAATTGTAGATTCCACAATTGTAGAATTTGATTCTTACTCCCTGAATTTTATATAGGTCTACAGCATTGATAAGAAAGGATAAAGAAGCTACTTAGTATTCAGGGAAGTAACGAGTGGTTCCGGGTTCAATTCCCAGTGGGTGGTATTATATTATTATCTTTCATTTATTTCCCATCTCGAGGAAAAGATTAGTTAGAAAATATTAAGGTGTTGTTTCAAGTAAGACACACCAATAATTGTAAGAGTCTTCATGTCTACATAGAGGAAGTCTTCTACATCTCAATTGCCTAGAGACGTTGGCCATCCTATCTAGTGTCCGGTCACATAATTACCTCGAATGAGGGTTAATTACCCCCTAAATGCATGGGAAATCAAAATGCTTGACCCACTTCAATACGCCACCGGTTATTTTTGCTTCCCGCCGAAATGCCGAGAAGCATATTATGTTTACCTTAGAGTGTTTGCAGTTTGTGTAATTATTTATAGATAAACTGACAAATTATTAAAACCTAAGTAAAGGAATTATCAGTAACGATACACAACTATTTGCCCAATGAAAGTAGTCAATTTTTTTAAGAAAGGGAATTCAGTAGTGTTGTATTTGTTTGCGTTGTTGATATTTGTTTTGTACACTATGTTCTGAAGATAGCATAATGACATAATGAAATAACCATTCCGATATTTTCTACATATTTCTTTGGCTTATTGCAATTGAGTATAGGACATGGAATGAGTCGACATCCTTTACGTTTTCCTACTCTCAACAGTCTGTCGTGGTAAGATGCATACTGGCATAAACATTGAAACACAGTACCGAAACACACACCTTTTCGCAGGTTTTGTTTCACGTTTTTTCTTCGACAAACAGCTCCTCAAACATCTTATATTTGAACATTCTCGAATATCGCTGATGCATGCGCGCTGGTTGTTGGCTAAACAGTGTAGAATGATTGGCCTCTGTAGCCTCCCGCACATTCAAAAGTTTTGTTCGGAACTACATGGCAGGAACTAAGAGGCAAAAAAGAAGGCGGTTGTCCCAATAATCGCGATAGAAAAGAGGATCAGCAGGGCCCAGAATTGTCAGTTATTCCCAAAGAGTAATTGACGTTTGAAGCGATTGTATTTTAATATAGTTCCTGTTGAACATTGTTTTGTTCTTGAAATTTGCTCATATTTCGGTGATCTCGAACCTGCGAAGAACTGTCATTCATAGAGGACTTGGAAATGTACTTTTGATTGACCATAGCACGAGGTTGTAAGATAATCTAGAACTTTGTTTTATACAATGTAAATCAAGGTGTTTATGGTTTTTGTAACACTAAGAAATATGATTTGCGAAATAACATGTTAAATTTAGGTAAATCATATTGAGATGATTCCCAATAGTGACTTTATTACAATGTATTAATTAACTAGTTAGAAGGATAAAATCCAAAAGGGAACCGTTGGGCGCATCTATTTCACATCTCTTCCAAATTGACATCATTTTAACAGTTTGTCCAAAAATATGAAATGGCCTGTTATGCTGAACTTTGTATTGCTTACTCAACATGCTAAATAGCATTTTGGCTGACAAATTTTGAATCTTAGAATACGGCGACATTTGTGAGATACACTATAATCCACTAAAAATTCTAACATTCCATTGCACACCTGCTTTAATTGTTCGCAACATGGCCAGTTCTATCGACTCAGTGATAATGTAACCAAATATAGCTTGATAATCCCCTTTTAAAAAGTATAGTGGGTCCATTTATACTTCACTGCAATGCAGTGCAATGAAAATGGATGAAAACCATCTCTGACTCAACGCAGCAGCAGCGCAATGCATATATGCATGTGTGTGGGTGTGGTAGCGGGTGTGCGTGCGAGAGAAAGGGGTGGGAGAGAGAGAGAGATAGAGAAAGAGAGGGGAGAAAGAGCGAGAGAGGGAGAAAGACAGAGATGGCCTAAGATCCCAATCCGCGCAAAGAATTGCCCAATCACAATATGAACCAAATCTCCTTTTCCGGAAAACCAAATTGTATCCAACCCAAGATTTGATCACACAACTGTATTTAAAATTTAATTTTGTAAAACAATTTGTAATCATAATAAAGCTCAAGAACACTCCAGGAATCCTCTTTTATGCTTCTAACTCTAAAGAAAGTTTTTCTTCTTTTTCTGCAATTTTGGCACTTCCGAAAAGGGGTTATATAGTTTCTCCTTCTGATTTAGACCCGTACAGGACCTGCCCGTCCTGAAATGCCTATAATAAAACATAAACACTTAGTAGTGACAGACACACTAACAAACACAGATAGAGAGAGATTTGAACTATTTTCCCTTACATCTCTTTGTAATAGAAAATGTCATTTGTGCGCAGTAAGCAAAATGCTATTTGAAAGTAAACAATAGAGTCACAGAGATCCGAAATGATAATAAAATCATCTTTTCGTAATATTTTTTGTAAACAAGACAGCGGCGACCGCGGAAATTCACGAGAGGCAATATTGGTGTAATTAAATAAAAGTGTAGTTTTGAATATTATTTCTGTTGATTATAATTAACAAGCAAATCCCACTTTAAATCATTTTCCAAGATATTATCCTGTTCCCCTATTATATTCCGGCGATGCGTGACTCTAAATATCCTCGGAGCTTCGCTCTATATTAGAGCGGACTTGATTCTCGATGTTATTTTGTAGGCTTCATAAACGTGACGGGGGACTGCCTATCTCCGCTGATTTTTCGTAACCAATTATGGGGGAAGACAAAACCAAAATGTGAAATTAATTAAACAATTCTAAGAATCTAATACCGTCTTGTTCTCCTAATAAACTTTGCCCATTTTCTTGAAAATTAATAGAATGCCACCTCACTTTTCCCCAATCATTGACCAATGGATACAATTAACTTCAACAAATAATGGATCTAAAATATTCAACAATCCGTCCGGTATGCGGAGGAAGAAAACAATTCAGATCCTTTTCATCTTGAGTGCAGGGCCATTGTTATATTGCCACGCAGTTCAGAACGATCGGATGTCATCAATCCTGCCCCTTTAATTGAGTAATTGAGTAATTAATAAATAGCCTTTCGTTCACGTTCACAAATAACTAAACTTTGAGCTTCAGACTGTTTGTTCCAATTAATTTTGACCGTATTCGAAAAGAAAGACGAACAAAAGTCATTAAAGAAAAGTGAGACATTTAAAACACCAGCATTTTTAAAAGTATCTCAATAATGTAATGGCCCAGTTTATATGTTTTCATATAGGGGTCGCTCATACCATTCCTTTTGATATTAAAAATGGATTCAGCAAAGATACGGATTTTTTGGTTCTGCATACTGATAACGTTGTTAGGTCAAGCTTGTCAAACAACTTTGCTTCTGGCTTTTATTCGTCTTTCTTCCTATTCCAATAAATGGTGAACCATACGGTGAACTTTATTAAACCAACCCTATAGAAGCTCAACATTTATTTACTTCTGAACGAGGACATGTATTTTGTGCGTTGCATCATGCACAAATAACAATCTGAACCGGGGAGGTAAAAACATTTGAAATCTTATTCTTTCAACTGTGGTTCTTCCTATCGTGTCCAAACACTGTGGTTCTCAAATATGATCCAGCCAGAGACGGGCACAATGTCTGGCTGCTTCACAAGGTCCTTGTCGGTGCATTGTTGCTCCAGCAGTGGGCAGACCAAGAATGTTCCCATTGTCTTGTGATGCTGTTCCACGACCCACAGGTAGTATCCTGATCTTCTTCCAGATTGCCCCACTTCTGCAAGAAACCTTAGATCGGCCACTTCTTGTTCTCAATCTGTTGGAGGCATGCGCCACTCACCATGATGGTCCAGCTCGCAGGTGGAGATGCTCACCAGGTTCAATACCGATAGATGTTTACTTGGTTGATGCAAAGTCTTTTCTTTCCACAAGGCGACTTCTTGACCTCCTAGAGACTGTTTAAGAGGTGGACCTTTGCTTAAGAAACTCCCTCTCTCTGGATTTAAGGCGTTTGGCAGCACGTATCTATCCAGACTAGGGTGCTTCACATTAGATACTTTGTAGCTACGCTCTTAAATGCTCGCTACGCTACGAGATTTCTTATGGAGCAATTCCTGCTATGATGTATAGGTTTTCCGTTGGTGTTGGACGTAGGTATCCTTGGATAAGCCGGCAGGAGGTATTTAACGCTGAATCAAGCTTAGTGATTGGTTGATCTTCATCAATCAATCAAATTTATTTATCTTTTCCATCCAGGCAGGCATCTCTTGCACATGAGTAGCGCAAGGCAAGTGCCGTCGATTTTATGGTATGCGGGCGAGCACCCCATCTTGTGGCCAGTGAGTTTGTTCAAGATGTTATAATTTGCGTGAACATACCTTACTCTTCGTCTTCTCGACGAAGAGTGCGGTCCAAGGTAACTCCTAGGTAGACAGGGTTATCACAGTGCTCCAGGGATTTTCCAGCCAGTAACTTTAATCTGACGTTTGGCTTCACGGTGCGTAGATTGAAATCACCCCCTGTGCCTTTGATGAATTTGCACGTAGGTGGTTTTTCCTCATAATAGGAGTGAGTTTCATCCAAAGCTCTGGAGATTCTCTCTCAAATACCACTGTGACGTCGGCATCTTGTGCGCTATTCCTCGTCGTCTGCATATAAAACGACAGGTCCTGCACTCCTAGGTTGTCGTTTGGTATAGATTTTAAACAGAAGAGGTGCAAGCACACTCCCTGTGGACACCCTTCTTGACAGCCTACGCCATCGGCTCTTTTTCGCTCCCAGCTGAACAAAACTCCTGTTTGCCATCAATCCTCGGATAAGCTCATTCAAGCGAATGTCCTTGGTATTTCCAGAATCTTATGGAGTAGGCATCTGTGGATAACAGTGTTGTAGGCTGCTGATAGTCGACGAACACAGTTCAGGTTACCATACACTCTCGAAGCCATCCTCACTGTTGAGTTTAGGTTGAGTACTTGGCTTGTTGTTGATTTGTCTGGACGGAAGAACCTGCTTGTTCTGGTATGAGGTGTTCGTCTATCACAGGTGCGACACGATTGATCAGGAGACGTTCAAAGAGCTTGTAGGTATGGTTGAGGAGAGATAGAGGTCCTGTAGCTCTTGGGATTGGGTGGATCTTTCCCAGGCTTAGGAGTTCCATAACATGTGCTTCCTCCAGATCGTTGGGAATCTGTGGGAAATGAGGCAGCAATTGTAGAGCTCAAGAAGCCATTCCTTTGCTACTGGGCCGAGATTTTTTAGCTGCTCAGTTGAGATGTTGTCAAGGTCTACTGCGTTTCCTGGTTGAATTTTAGCAATACTGGGATTCCAATTCGTCCATGTTTAAGGGGCAAGTAAAACCAGGGGGTGGGGGTGGGGGGGAGGGGGGGGGGTTGGGGGGGGGGGTCACTACTATACCTCTTATGGTCCTAGTTTTATCTTCTTGGGTTTCTTGCTGCACTTGCCATTTAAAAGCAGTTGGTGGGCAACTTGGTTGGGTTTGACTTTTGGCTGCTGTTGAGGTTCTGTTTGATCCCCTCGGAGCTTTCGGATGTAAAAAAAAAAAAGACCATGCTTTCTTGCCCCTGTTATGGGTCATATCGGTCATCAGTGGATTCAATTAAAGTATGCCAGTTTTTGATCTTTTCCTGGGAGATCCTCTCCGAAACTTCCTCACCTTTAGCACGTTACAGCTGAAAAAGGAACAGCTTCAAACATGGTGATATACTCTTGATATTTCCTAAGCCCATTCCTTGGAAGGCCTGGTATATATTCCGTCCTACAAGCTCTGGTATGAATCTCCGCGCAGTCTTGTTCCTGTTATGGTTTTGGAGCAATCCTCTTCACGTTCTGATCCATGTCATCAGTGAATCCTGCCAGTCTGCTTTCCTGTAGTTAAAGCGGCGCTTAAAAGGCAATTTGTTTGGTCTTACTGCAGCGTTGACTTGGATACTGATTGGTCGATGTGACTTAGTGGAACAGGATCCAGACTAAAAAAACAAAAATCTTGCTACACAGGTAGAGATGTTTTTGCTAACAATAGCTAGATCAGGGTTTGTAACCTTTCTTCCAACGGGCACTATGAATGATGGCGGCAGCTTAGAGTCGTGAAAGAGACGTAGATGTTGACTGTCTATCCATTCTTCGACAGCTTGTCCGTCTTTGTTAGTTTCATTGTAGCCCCATTGGGTACCATGGCTGTTGAAGTCGCCAATGAGAAGTGAGGTTTGGTGAAATTCCCAAGGCGGTTGAGGTGCTTGAAGTCTACTGGGGAGGTTTTGTAGACGGATGTTAACTAGGACAGAGCTAAGCTCAATGGTGAGGACTTCGATGTTGTTGTCATCAGACATTGAGGTTCTTCTACTAACTGCGGCGGCGCCTGTTCTCACAAAAGTATAGCACTTCCAATTGTCGAGGTTGGTCTCTCGGTAGGCAGGACCATTCCTGGTATGTTGGGCCGGTGGTTATCGTTTCCTCCTCTGTGGGTTTCCTGCAGACATAGGGCATCGCATTGGAGATTGTTACACAAATCAGCAACGATGTTACTTTTTGCACATTGAAACCCTCCACATTCAATGACGCTATAATCAAGGCAGACCTTAGAAAAAGGCCGCCTGAGATCTCATCATTGTATGGGTATACTTAAGAAATTATGTTAATGGAAAACAGTGTTTGGTGTTGTAGAGATTAGTTCGCTGCTTGGCAGTTACTAACAAGAAGAACTAAGAAGAACTACGTGGTAATATAACAATGGCCTGCACTCCCAAATGAAAAGGAATCTAAAGTGTCATTCTTCCACCGCATAACGGACCGACTGTTGAATATCTTTAACTCAATTGTTTGCTAAAGTCTATGTGTATCCTTTGGTCACTGGGGAAAAGAATTTCAAGAACAAAATTCACTACACGGGTATGTTCATTTTAAATGAATACCATTGCAAACATGTCAAACAGAACGAAAAGCTATCCATACCCAGACATCACCGCTTGCGTAAATGTTAACACAACCTTTTCTTAGATTAATCTTTAATCACACTTTCTTTTTAAATTTAAGCAAACAATCTAAAGTATCTTAATAGAACATAACACACCCGCGGGTAAAATGAATTTTCCACGGTGGTAAGAACACGTTGGACCAACACCAGCACGCAACGCACCATGCAAAACATGAATCATTAAAAGCCTCTTTCTGATTGGTTGTTTCACTTCTAACGTTTAGGAATGTGATGCGAGTACAAGATGCACCTGGGACTCTCATCTGTTCACCCCGTATTGTAAATATTTGCGTTGAGGATACAGCAGACGACAATCGCGATTTTTTTACTTGCTTTTCAATAACCATTGCGATATTTTCTACATATTTCTTTTGCTTATTGGGTATAGGACGTGCATTGTAGGAGGCGACATCCATTACATTTTCCTACTCTCAACAGGCTGTCGTGGTACGATGTATACTGACATAAACCATTGAAACACAGTACCTAAACACACACCTTTTCGCAGGTTTTGTTTCACGTTTTTTCTTCGACAAACAGCTCCTCAAACATCTTATATTTGAACATTCTCGAATATCGCTGATGCATGCGCGCTGGTTGTTGGCTAAACAGTGTAGAATGATTGGCCTCTGTAGCCTCCTGCACATTCAAAAGTTTTGTTCGGAACTATATGGCAGGTACTAAGAGGCAAAAAAGAAGGCGGGTTGTCCCAATAATCGCGATAAAGAAAGAGGATCAGCAGGGCCCAGAATTGTCAGTTATTCCCAAAGAGTAATTGACATTTGAAGCGATTGTATTTTAATACATTTCCTGTTGAACATTCTTTCGTTGTTGAAGTTGCTCATATTTCACTGATCTGTAGCTTGCGAAAATCTGTCATTCCAATTCTTCTTGAAAATGTATTTTTAAATTGTGACTAAATCAGGACGTTGTAAGATACTCTAGAATATAAAATTTACATAAACAACTTTCTTATTGTTAAAGTTGATCATCAAATTACTGAACCATAGCCTGCAGAAAGAGTGTTTCAAATATGTGGTGCAAGATGACGTTTAGATGGATAATGATAGGAATTAAGAACTTCGTGTTTAGATATTTAACACGCATGTTTAGAGATTTGAAATGTTTAGAAATGATGACAAAATTGTGTTTAGAAAAGTGGTTGATCTATAAACGGTTTAAACATAACACTAGAATAAACGCATTCAAGTGTTTGTTTAATTGTAAGCACCTTTAAAGAACTAAACACCCTGTTTAAGAACTAAATACCATGTATTTGGTGTTTATTCCAGCGTTATATAATGTATAATGTTTATGTGTTTACCAATGTTGTCTCGTATATAAATTTACAGTACAACAAAACTGTGACACTTTACGGTGTTTAAAATTGTAATATCAACACCACTTACCAATTTAATTTTAGTGCGTGTACAATACATCGCCTGCGGTTTGAAAATCAGAACCATGTATTTTTTGTTGTTGTTGTTTGTTGTTCTTGTCTCGGGTTCTTGTTTAAATGGTCACGGTGTGCACCTTGAGTTTTTGTGAAATACTCCGGGAAATACTAGAAGAGCTCGTACATGATTGATAAAATCCAAATTATATTTGTTTTTCTTATTTGGGTTTATATTGCAGACAACTTCTGCGAACTTCACGCAGACGTGGAATTGTATAATCTAGCTACAAGTTGACAGCAGATCTTATCGTGGTCATCCCACACTTTTCTTCTCTCTACCGTTATATTGCTTCGAGTTATCTGGGACTGAGTCGATTTCTTTGGTGCCAGTAGACAGCGGTTTGCTGCCAGGAGGCATAAAACAACAGCGCCACTTGACCCGGGACTCGCGGGTACCGTGTGATTGATTTTGAAGTTATCGAAAAAAATATCAAAAATTATAATCATTTGCCTGGCTTCATGTCTTCTTGCAAGAAGCAGTGTGCTGCACTCGTGGTGTTGGAATATATGAACTAAGGCTACTGCTTAGCTTGGTGGGTGTTTGTAAAATAGTGTAAGGAACTACCATGGAGCAAGATGAGTTATATGTACCGCCTAAGCCAGCTGGCTGGGTTCCAGCTCCTAGAATGGTGCCCAGAAACGAACCCCCGGCGTACAACACAGGACAGCCGCAATATCCTCTGTATCCCGCAACAGGTCCTCCGCCTCCAGCGCAGGTAAGTTTTCTTCCTTATTTTCCTCCGAAGTTTATGGTTAAACTTTATATCTATAACTAGCTTGTCTCATCGGTGGCATTGTCTTTCACCGGCCTTTTATCTTTCCTATCTTTCCTTCATCTTCCTGTCTTCTTCTTGTTCTTTTTTCATTCTCCTCCTTTTCCATCTTCTTTTCTCCTTTATCTTTTGTTCGTCTTCTCCTTATCCTCCTCCTTTTTCTCCGATCTTCCTCTCTTTTCATTCTCTTTACCATCACTTGAGTACAGAGAATTGGTCTACATCAAACCAATTTTATTTCAGTGTTCCTCAACCACGCAAAAAAATCAAACTACATCAATATATCCGTAATCCATTACCCAACCTCAAGAAATGCATTAAACAACCTGATCATTTAATTCCAGTTCTGAGCCGCTGAATCTCTACGGGGTCCTAGAGGCTATTTCCCCAGTTATCTACAAATCCCATTACGATTTTGAACTAAATTCTAAATTAATCTTTCTTCTTATGAACGTCTTATCCACATCTCTCAAACCTTCGTCTTACTCTTTCTACTTTTTCACATGCTACTTTTTTCCGATTTCAAATGAGATATTTGTGGAGTTGTACGTTTAAAAGTACGCTTGCAAGTGGCTCGCTGTTACGTGTATTTTCTACATGTGAAGTACAATTCAGTTATATTATCTACTCTTAATGCTCGGCCTCACTTGTCTAACCGGAATGTCATTCTTAAAAGCTATGAAATGCGATACCTCCATGCCTCTTTTTTCCTTTTCCTCATCCTCAGTTTCTCAATTTCCTCCTTCAGTTCTGTCTTTCCTCCTCCAATGTCATTAACATCGTTTTCGACATCAGTAGCGGCAACAGCACCACCATCACCGTCATCGATTGTCTAACGTGGTTATCGTCGTCATCTTTGAGTTCTTATATTACTGGCATTGATAGAAACGATGATGATGACAGTGGTTGTAGTTGTGGTCGTGGTGGTTGTGGTGGTGGTGGTCACCGCATCCATCACCATTACAGCAGTAGAAATATACTAGTAAGAGCATCATCATCATCATCATCATCATCATCGTCATCACCCTCATTGCCATCGCCGTCATCATATTCATCGTCATCGCCGTCGTTGTCACCGTTGTAGTTGTCGTCGTCGTCATCATCATCCTCATCATCGTGATCATTATCATGATCATCATGATCATCATCATGATCATCATGATCATCATGATCATGATCATCGTCGTCGTCGTCGTCGTCGTCATCATCATCGTCGTCGTCGTCATCATCATCATCATATCAATTCGTGATCACCATTGCATTTCTATTTATCGTGTATTCAACAATCGCTTAAGTATTCACGGGTTAATAGCCAGCATAAACCGTCTCTTAATACCCTGTGCATCTACGACTTAATAACCTTACCGTGTTGATGTTTATAAGAGAACTAACGATTGTATGTCGACTCCTAGCCATTGGCGAATATAAAGCGGCTTAGCTCAATGTTCATCTTTCCTGGCCTCTCCTTTGAGTGTTGATTTAAATTCTTCCCTATCGTCCATTCTTTATCCGTGTTTACTAACGGACAACGGGGCTTGTATAACGTTGACTTTTCTGTACCCAATGGCCAGATTCTCTAGTGTACTTAAAACCAGAAAAAATGACCACTCAACTTGTTCATGAATGAAAATTGGCACTCAAAGTAGGCAGGGGTACCATCCAGACGATGGCGGTCAAGCCTCATTCAATAGCAACTCACACAAATAAATCAAACACAGTTACAGCAATACGGAGTGCCCGGGACGGAGTGCAAACCACAAACCAATTTGGGTGCTTTAGTGATGCTCTGTCATTATGTTCCTATGGTCCATATATGACCTCGTCGTCCTCCACTATTCATAAATATTTAAAAATAACCCTAAGAGTGGAGTGGATTCTTCAGCTCCAACGGTTTGGAATAAGAACATTTTGCTTATTAACATTTAAAAAAAATCAGGATTTTTCGGCAAGATTTCGGGTTTTCGTGTTAAACCAATGTCAACGTTTAAATTTGGGATTTCTTGGCCGCCACCGCCTAGTACCATCTTCATAGTGCAAGACGCCCCCTGAGGGACTAAACGATTTATCCAATGTTATTGTAATAATTGTGAATCACTTCTAATATAAACCGACAATATGTATAGGCTTACGTCTCTGTTGAAATTGTCAATTTTGTATTTCCAGTTCGAGTCGATTTTTATTAGCGCAAGTATTTTCCCTCAAAACTTATAATATCCTCTCCTCCCAAACATACATCATTCTGTGACGTTGCTTATGATAACACCACTAGGCGCCTTTTCGACTTGATATATTATCGATTGCTTTTTTTTTGGATATCACCATTCATGAACATATGCATACAAAAATCAATGTATAACATATTTCCTAATAAATATGCACATGCTGATCTTTTGCCAAACTGGGTGGCTGATAAAAGTTGAAGCTATTCGTTAACATGCTCGCAGGTTAGTGGTTCACCATTATTGCCACAATTTATGTTTTTCGAGAACATCTGCGCATCTCTTTGCATAGTTATGTTTAATTTTTCTCCAAAATCTAGGATAAAGTTATGTAAACTAGGGTACAGATCTTAAGGAAATGCAACTTAAGTCAATAATCGTAATAGTTTGTCAGTTTAGTGTACTTTAAAAAACTGAGCTTTAAACTTCCGGGCCCAGCAGGCGACTACATGTATAGCTCAGAGTTAATGTTTTTAATTTTATTTAAAAAAAATTCAAAATCATGCATTTCATGAATATATTCTAAATCAGCATGCAAAATGCATTAAAATGAGTCCAAACAAGCCTAGTCTTAAGGGAATGGATTTTGAGATGGCTTTCCAAATGATAACAGGTCATTGTTTAGACGTTTGGGTTAAGTGCCAAAGCTCCATGGATCTCGACTCGACGATCATTTCAGATAGGATAGGTATTTTAGTTACAATCATAATTCTCGCAATTCGCAATACGGCCCGCCCCCAACGATTTGCCAACGTTTTCCCAATGCATCATATGAAAAAGTCGACATCCAGAGCCCGCGTAATACAACGATTACACAAGAACACGGCACTGGTCGTTTAGTTTCCCAATATAATGGTCGGTTGCGTGCGAATGCACACAAAAACGGCTACTTACAATAAGTAAACCCGTTGCTTTCTTTCGATCACATAACTCTTTCGTTGAGCTGTTTTTAATCACACTACTTGCGTATTAATCCCATGGAAGTTAGACGGCGATGTCAAAAATTGGACTGGCAAGGGTAACCGCTGGCGGGCGGTGCACTGTATTGCGAATTGATGTGTACCCAACCATACAACTAAACTGGCCTTGGACAAATATTAACCCTTCTGGTGCATGTTCTTTCAATACCTTCACATAAATGAGAGCTAGTCCAGACAGTAGTGGAATCTAATAACGGGATAGATTTATGGAGGGACAAATATCCTATAAACATAAAATGGTCCCTATCGTCCTTAGTTAACAATTATTTATCAGAGGCCCACAGCAGAAAATTTCATCCAGCTAATTTCTTGTTTAAATAATCGATAAATGACATTTGGGCTGAGGCACAGTTTGTCGAATTGACAAACTAGATTTTTTTCAAAACCACTAAATATCACATGATAACCCAGTTTATCGACGAACCGATATTGTGAGGGATTCTCATCATAGTTTAAGTGTCTGGACAACATACTTTCCACATGCCATTCCGTTGTACACCTCCATATATGTACGTCTCCATAGACGCTCTTCATCAATTATTTCTACAAAATAACTATTCTAATTCGAACAATAACTCCATTCCTTCACCTGTCAAATATATGATTTATAGCATATGTCAACAAAATAGCGTGGTCTTGTTCTTGATTAATTTATTGTGCTCGATAGACCAAACCAATACCGGCGCAGTAAATACAGTTCTCTAATTACACATGCATGAAGTCTTCAAATAATACCAATTTTGTGTCAACATTGTCTGCATGGTCATATCTATAATTCAATTGGGCTGTAAAAATGTTTCATTCTAGCTAAGTCTAGATAATGATAAACTACACTTCAAATATTAAATGAAATAAAACTCCACAATTTTTATTCGATCTCAAAATAGGATTTCGTTTAGTGTTGCTGTTGATTTCGTGAATGTGGTTGGGGCCCATTGAGGGAAACCGTTTCAGTCAGTATTTTTTATGTATCTCTATATGGAACAGAGCGCCTCATATTCTGTAAAGAAATACCTCTACCTCTATATAATTATATATATACATTTTGCAACACTGGATTGTTTGTCGGATCTTTGGTGTTATTTAACACCAATAACACAACCTTTCCGTAATTGTCACATCCTGGTCTGATGCGGAGCCTATCAAGTTACGGGACGGTTACGTCAAGCCCAACGTTCAAGGCCAGCGTATGCCTCTCTTTGAATATAGTATAAACATGAAACGAAGGAAGGCATTTTACTGTCCTTGAAACATGACCGTGACCGTCACGAAACCAAATAGAACCGCATCAGACCATGATGCGGAAAGGGTAAGTAACACCAATAAGTGAGTAAGTGTAAAACGTAGGCTGAATGCAAGACCAACGTAAGTTACATTTTTATCGAAATTGAGTTTTTGATGAATTTTGAAATAGGTGGTATTCGCGCATAATTTAAACTATTTGTGAAGATATGTAAATAATTAGAAAAAGAAAATAACGTATGTGCAATGCGCTTTTTCCGAAGTGGCACTTACGTTGGCCTTGCATTAAACATTTTTGCCACTTTTCAGTGCAACACACCACTTACGTTGGTCTTGCATTAAAAGTTTTGCCCCTTTCAGTGCAAGACCAACGTAAGTGGCACTTACGTTGGTCTTGCATTAAACATTTTTTCACCTTTTCAGTGCAAGACCAACGTAAGTGTACTTACGTTGGCCTTGCATTAACAAGAAACTATTGATTTACACTTATGTTCTCTTCTTTTGTAAATAACTATTTAATTACTTTATCAAGGAGAAATTATTTGATTTATATCTTACAAATGCATTTCCTATTGTATTACCTGCTATAATTATGGACACACCACCTATAGAAGCCAATAGAAGCACAAAAATGTTCTTCCTGTAAAATTAGTCAAAATGCACTTTGGTCTTGCATTCAGCCGACGAAAAATACACTCTTAAATGTGTCTTGGATATGCCTTACTTGGATTTGGACATGTTTTTGAGGCCATTTTTTGAGACATGTCGTCTGGTAAGTCAAATGTCAAAAATAGGATGCGTCACCACGCAAGGCATTTATAGTTCAGTAAGAATCTACTCCTTTGAGACCATTTTGAGACATGCCTTATTTGTGCATCTTGTAGTAAGGCTTGAGTTATTTACCTACAAGTACGGTTCGCAGCAAGCTTCATTTCTCCACATGTAGAGCGCGTCTCTGGATACAGCACTGTGTTTATATTGTTGTGTTTTAGATTATTGAGGACATTTTGAAATGAAAGCCATCAGCTGAGACACTATTTTACAGAGTGCAGTGCACTACCCTTGGATTCAATCTGTCATGGTTGAAATAACACCAAATGATTATACTGTACAGCATCCAACGCCAATTGATAGGAAATCCTCATTAATATATCAGTATCTCTTATATATCAACTTAACATCAAACTAACACCGGTATATTACTACCATGATTACGAAATTAAAGGTATTCATTTGACACCATGGACGTCGGAGTAATATTATACTAATTGAAGATCTCTGTTGTTTTAGGCGAGTACGACTGCATCTGATTTACTAGAGTAATAGTCAAAATGGAATAGTATATACCCTTTCAGTAATTATCACATACGGGCCTGGTGCGGGAGTTTATTGGTTTCGAGACGGCCACGTCACTGCGTGGCTTGTTTCAAGGACAGCGCAATGCCTATCTTTCGTCTCATATTTACAATATAACTAAAGCGAGGCATTACGCTGGCCTTGAGAGGTGAGCCAAACCCGACCGTCCCGAAACTTTATAGCCTTCCGCATCAGACCAGGATATGACACTTACGGAAAGTGTATATAGGTCCTTTCACGCAAGGACAAACATTCCAAGATCATAATACAAGCACCTGTAGATGAATAAACTGTCAGAATAAACAGGTGCTTTATTGTAGTCATGGATTTTCTTTGGAGGACAGGTGCAACCTTGCACAGTTTGATATGATATAACATATTATTAATTATATCAGGCTTCCGAGTGGTGTAAAGAAATCTTTGTATTGTACAGTTTTGGTAAAATTCCCCGGATGCAATACAATATTCTTTTCCATATTCTATCGCATCCGGGCATTTTTAGCGAGAATGCGATTATTGAAACACTATATCGTTCGCCAGTTGGACTACAACACTGTGAACTCAAGGTTTAGTTTGAGTCAGCCTGATATTTAAATAATAATAATAATATTGAATGGCTTTTTTCGTATGATACAAGAATATATTGCACTCGCTAGAAAAATATTGTACTCGTCTTCGACTCGGACAATATTTTTCTAGCTCGTGTAATATATTCTTGTATCATACTCAATGCATTCAATATTAAAATAAGTATTACATTATACTCCCTATTCATGGTCAAAGTTAGAATATTCAAGAACAGTTAGGAATCCTGATCAAAGTTAGTCATAATACTGAGAAGTGGAAAACCTTGTTATAGGCCTACTCGAAACGCCGCCTGTAATCGAAGTTATTTAAAATGCAGTGATGCGTCCTAATGTCGGTCAATATACGTAAACTAAGATAGAGGGATGCGTTCGCCCATTTTTGTTTTCGCCTCGGGCCTACACCATCACTTTTAGAATACTCGTACTTTCACTTCAAACACTTGTGCTTAGAAAGCTCAAGTCTTAGCTATATTATTCCCTACGTGTGTTTTTATTAATTCTATATAATTCATCCGTTGACAAAAAATGAAGTTACCGTACCTTGCCACAGTAACCTAATTTCAGAGAATCCTCTTTCTTTTCCCTCGTACCTCTAATGGCTCACAAATTGAAGTCCATGTTTTCATTATATCTCAGAAATTAATCTGATTTCTCGTTATACACAAGCAATATAGAGCATGTTGAGTGCATAACATTCCAGCATCAACACTGTAAATGCATGTGTTTATAGTTTTTTAAAATTAAACGCATGAACGCTTTTAGAAAAAAAATGAAAATTAAAATATCCACGTTTCCGTTAAAAATATGGACATTTTCCTGTACCTCTTCTCCCATAAAAACACTAAAAAAAGATTTAAAGGAGCTCCACCATTATTCTTTAATTTAAATAAGCACAAAGTGAATTTTTCACTTTAACACTTAACCCCTTTAAAGATTCTTTTATGTTTCACTTGTAACACTACACTTTACAATGAACATAACACTTCATGCATTCAAACGTACAATGCCGTTGAATCCATTCAACTTTGAGATTCACCGTTTCACCAGTTGAATTTAAACAATAAATATAAAAAATTGAAATAATATTATAACCACACCAAAACAATTGGCCTTTATTGCAATTAGAGTCATTGAAAAAAATATTCACTCTAAATTTCAGAAATTTAAAAGTAAATCCGTTGGGATTGTATTTAGGGACCAATCAAAATAGATTTAAAATTAAATCCTATTTTAATTAGATTCAATCATATTAGATTTGAATTCAAATCTTTTATGATTTGGCGTTAATGCAATAGAGATTAATTTTAAATCCTAACATTGATTGGTCACTTAACTAAAAGCCTAAGGATGACATTTACATGTAATAATATAGTTTAGAAGTGTTGTCATCAGACTTTGAAATTCTTTGAATCAAAAGTACTAAGCAGTTAATTAAAAGTCGTGCGATTTGAATTATAACGTGAGTTTGATATCAAAATGTTGCGTTGTAAAAACTAAATGGGAACTAAGGTTGCATATTATGCCCCGTGCTCTCTGAATATTTTGGAAAGAAGAAGAAAAAAAAAACAAAGTTTTAAATTCGGTTTTGTCCCCGTTAACGGGGGTGGCCGGATTCACCTCACATTCACAGCAATACTGCTGCGTGAGGATTTATTGGAGCAAAAGATAATTGACCGGATGCCCTTCCTGACGTCAATGTGCTGGATGTTCGCCACTAGCTCCCCAAAGCCGACGCCCTTGTAGGTAGATCTTATTTTTTGTTCTATCAGGGTAACAAGCTACCTTCCTCATCGGATTTCGTTAGAAACCCGATGGGTGACGAATTAACCGCCAAAAACCCGGCCCTGAGACAGGTAGTACTGGTTACCAGGATACCAGTAGCAAGCCATCAAAGGGAACCTGACCTGACTAACGAAAGAAATCTCTCCAAAAACGAAAACCTGTAAAGTAACATCTAACAGTTACTCGTAAATAGTAAATAACCATTTAGGATCTAACACCGCTCGGTGTTGCTGCATAATTTTAAAGCACAAAATAACAAAATCAAACATTTTCTATTAAAATATCAGACGTTACAAATATAAATGTTAACACCAAAGTTTGGTGGTAATTTACACCAGAGGGTGCAGTCCCGTATTGATTCCAGGAGAGTGTTAAAATACACCAGTAGTGTCAATTGGCACCCGGTAGTGTTAAAAAATAATTAACACCGACTGTGGTGTAAAATTAACACCAAACAGTGTCATCTAACACCAACATTTGTCTTAATATAACATTAACATGGTGGTATTTAACACCGAAATTATGTAAATCTACCACCAGAGGGTGCAGTCCACTATTGATTACAGGGAGTTAAAATTAACACCATTGTGGTCCAATTAATTTTCACCAATAAAAATGGCGAATTTTTCATGGTTGCTATGGTAACGGCGGCCATCTTGCTTTTTAAAAGGGTGACCTTGCGCGCAGTCTTTTTCAGTAACAGTTTGCCCTATTGTAACCAACCTTGGTATTTATGTTATCAACATGTATATTAAACTTTTTACAGAGCCAAATTTAACTTGAATGTTAAATACGCGAGAAATGACCCGAAAATAACAAAAAAGTGCATTTTGGGGAAAAAAGTAAAAAAATTGGTTCGTTTCCATGGTTACCATTACTTAATCAAAATTTCCCTCTGTAAAAATCTGGACATACATAACATTGAACCATATTCCAAATTTCAGCTCAAACGGCCATTGCGTTACTGAAAAAAATCTGCGCGCACCATATCAAGACGCGACAAATCGCAACATGCCGAAATATCCATTTTAAATCTAGAAATCTAGAAGATATGCAAATTAAACTTTTAAAAAGCTCACTAAAATGTGCAGCAATATTTTTACAAAGTATATCATCAATGTCAATGGAATAAAATGGCTTATTTTCTGTATACTTTATATTTATGTGCAATTTTTTTAAATATCACGCCCTAAAAACAATAAAATACAAAAGAAATGTACTGCATACATTTGTATAGGAAGAATATATGTTCGCTTCAAATTTGCGTCACCTTTTCTGATATGATAAGCCGTAACTCTGGAACCCAATATCCGATTTGAACCAAATAAAGAGCAATTTAAAGCTAAGATTTCAAAGTTTGCTATACTTAAAAGTCTCAAAAAGGTGTCCAAACTCCAAAATTCACCAAAAGACGACTTCAGCCCCCCCCCCTTAAATTTTACATTACTAATATATTTAGAGTGTTGGTCATCACGACTTTAAAGTCTTTGAATCAAAGTACTAAGCAGTTAATTAAAAGTCGTGCGATTTGAATTATAACGTGAGTTTGATATCAAAATGTTGCGTTGTAAAAACTAAATGGGAACTAAGGTTGCATATTATGCCCCGTGCTCTCTGAATATTTTGGAAAGAAGAAGAAAAAAAAAACAAAGTTTTAAATTCGGTTTTGTCCCCGTTAACGGGGGTGGCCGGATTCACCTCACATTCACAGCAATACTGCTGCGTGAGGATTTATTGGAGCAAAAGATAATTGACCGGATGCCCTTCCTGACGTCAATGTGCTGGATGTTCGCCACTAGCTCCCCAAAGCCGACGCCCTTGTAGGTAGATCTTATTTTTTGTTCTATCAGGGTAACAAGCTACCTTCCTCATCGGATTTCGTTAGAAACCCGATGGGTGACGAATTAACCGCCAAAAACCCGGCCCTGAGACAGGTAGTACTGGTTACCAGGATACCAGTAGCAAGCCATCAAAGGGAACCTGACCTGACTAACGAAAGAAATCTCTCCAAAAACGAAAACCTGTAAAGTAACATCTAACAGTTACTCGTAAATAGTAAATAACCATTTAGGATCTAACACCGCTCGGTGTTGCTGCATAATTTTAAAGCACAAAATAACAAAATCAAACATTTTCTATTAAAATATCAGACGTTACAAATATAAATGTTAACACCAAAGTTTGGTGGTAATTTACACCAGAGGGTGCAGTCCCGTATTGATTCCAGGAGAGTGTTAAAATACACCAGTAGTGTCAATTGGCACCCGGTAGTGTTAAAAAATAATTAACACCGACTGTGGTGTAAAATTAACACCAAACAGTGTCATCTAACACCAACATTTGTCTTAATATAACATTAACATGGTGGTATTTAACACCGAAATTATGTAAATCTACCACCAGAGGGTGCAGTCCACTATTGATTACAGGGAGTTAAAATTAACACCATTGTGTTAAAATTAACACCCAGTTTTTCAGTGTGGGTGGTTTTAATTTCATGGGCGTTGTTCGAATCCAAATTTTTGGTGTTATTTTAAGAATCGCCATTTTAACACTACTTGAGTTAGAATGTATACGGTATAGGTGTTATTTTAACACCAATCGTTAGTGTTTTAACGCAAGTGGGTGTTTTTAAGTAGGCTGTTCTGGCAAAATCCACACTTTTAGTGTTTAACACTCATTGCTATTGTTGTAACACTACTTGCATGTAACACTTATGGATGTTAGAATCTACACTTTGTTATTATTTTACACATATTGTCGGTATTGTTTTAAACCATTTGGGTGCTATTCGTTTTAAACAACCTCGATTTTGGTTTAACACCAACAAGTGAAGATTCAAACAGTTTTAGGCCTCAACAGTGTTATTTTAAAACAGCATTATTAATTTTGGTTAAAAAAACACACAAAAAAATAAGATTCTAAGTGCTAACATCGGGGCCTGAGCAGTGTTCAATTTCCTTTTGCCAAATTAAATGTAAACCGCCATGTCAAAATTAGATGTAAAAACCGCCAACCAAACTTTGGCAAAGGGAAACGTCTTTCTTTATTTTCTTTACCGGTTACCACTTTTTTCTGTGTGAGTAGCATAGAAGTAAGATATAACAATATCACGGCAAACGGAAGTATGATGACCTGCCACAGACGGGTTGAATGATGTTCCTCAAAGTAATAAATATGCGTAAACTATAAGATAATAGTCAAACAAAATAGAGAAATGCTATCGCCCATCTTGCATTCCAAATTTCTTCCCGCCTATACGGGTCCTTCAATATCACTCTTGCAAAATATCCGCACTTTCATTTGAAACACTTAGTTTTAGGATTTCATGCAAGTGAAAGCTATGCTTGATACATTATCTTTGGTTCTAAATAATCTATTCGTTGACCCAAAATGATGTTACCCAAACCGCGGTAACCCAATTTCCTTCATAAAACCGTGTATTTCTTCACACGTACCTCTAATGGCTTATAAATTGGACTCCATTTTTTCATTATCTTCCTCGGTAGAAATGGATCCAGGGATGCACGATTTAGTAAAGACACATAACGCATGATGAGTGGTGTCTTTCCAGAGCATCGACATCTGTGGTAATACTCCGTGCATAGTAAACCATTAGATCGAATTTATGTAAAGCAGTGCAATGCACTAGTTGAATGTAAAATAATAAATACATATAAATATAAATAATAATTATTATTAGAGTAAAATATCTCACTTTTTTGCGTTTAATATCTGGCAGCAACTCTATTTACTGCAGTTTGTAGTCATTTTTCATCAAGAACCTCGGGGCAATTTCTGTATAGACTACCAAAAGAATTTCTGGCTAGAAAAAGGGAGATGATGTTTAGTTCATGAAAGTAAAATAGAGATTCGAGATTCGTAGAGAATATCTCTTATCCACGGCTTATCTTTATGGTATGTCTGCGTGGGCTGCTTTCTTTAGGTCTTGTCTTTAGTGTATTCGTCGGTTTTCTGGAGTTTCGTCTCTTCTTGTCGTTCTTATGTTATTTATGTCAGTCTCTCTTTCATTCTCTTAATTTATTTATTAGTTCCAGAGGGTTAAGACCCAATCTGGGGCAAAATTGTGCACTTTGTGATAGAAGTATAGCATTTGGTACACGATTAATATGGACCACAACCAATTATTTCAAAACGGGACCCCAGCTAGATTTGATCTGTGGCGGCCGTGGTGACCATTTTCAAAATGGCTGCCAATCACATTTTCAATGTCTCATATTTCGGTTAATAACACTGATTTTTGTGTCTATACCCATGTTTTGAATGCCAAGGTATTCAAATATGACACAATTTTTAAATATAATGTAAGGTATTTTGTTTTCCAATATGGCCGCCAATTTGCACTAAAATTTGCATTATCCTTTATACCTAGCTCAAAACGATATTGGTTAGATTTTTGTGTCTATACCTATGTTTTTAGGATCAAGAAATGCAAATATGACATAGATTTTGAAATATCTTGTGTAGGTCCTTGTGTTGTTCAATATGGCAGCCATTTTTAGTTAAAACCAAGACCATTTACTTAAAGGGAATAGTCAGTCTATTAACTTGTGAGATGTTATTCTGTTAGATAATCGCACTATTTATACTTAACAAGATCCCTTAATTGGTAAATTAAATGAAAATAGACTACTCCTGGAAGCCGCCATTTTCAAATAAAGTGTGAAGCACGGTAACATAAACGTGATTCTTGTATTGTAACACGGATCTAGAATCGATCAAATAACAATATATGCAGCTGAGTGTGTTATACAATAATTGGAAAGTGAACCATAAAAAACATACAGGGCAGATCTGGTACATGATATAATGTTGATTCACGTTGATCTCATCAAACATTTTGAAAATGGCACCTCCTGAAGGTTGCTATTTTAATTTATTTAACTAAAAAAACCTCCTCTGTTTCTATGTCAAAGGAGACGAATGCGCATTGGCCTGTTTGGCGTACTCAAAAAGAGTCGATCGATCGCCTCAAACGGTGGTATTGAACATGTTAAACATACTTTTGCCTGGTGAGGGAGCTATAAATGACTATGCATTTGTATGATTTTCTAGCCGTCATCATCTCTTACAGGCAAAATATGCCAATGAAGCGAGAAAGAGGACTGATGAGGTTCTATTTTTTTTAATTTTGTAATTAGAATTGATTTAATCAAATTTAATACTTAATGTAAAATATATTACATCTTTTTTTTTTTTTTTTTTTTATATTTGGTATATGAAAAGAGCTTGTGATATAGTATCATAATATGCAAAAAACTCAATTTCGCCAAAATGGTCGATTGGCCTGTTTGGAAGACTCATGACGATATCATTCTTCCTCTTTCTTTCTTTCTTTCTTTCTTTCTTTCTTTCTTTCTTTCTTTCTTTCTTTCTTTCTTTCTTTCTTTCTTTCTTTCTTTCTTTCTTTCTTTCTTTCTTTCTTTCTTTCTCTTCTTTCTTTCTTAGCCCAGAGGGTTAAGACCCATCTGGGGCAAAATTGTGCACTTTGTGATAGAAGTATAGCATTTGGTACACGATTAATATGGACCACAACCAATTATTTCAAAACGGGACCCCAGCTAGATTTGATCTGTGGCGGCCGTGGTGACCATTTTCAAAATGGCTGCCAATCACATTTTCAATGTCTCATATTTCGGTTAATAACACTGATTTTTGTGTCTATACCCATGTTTTGAATGCCAAGGTATTCAAATATGACACAATTTTTAAATATAATGTAAGGTATTTTGTTTTCCAATATGGCCGCCAATTTGCACTAAAATTTGCATTATCCTTTATACCTAGCTCAAAACGATATTGGTTAGATTTTTGTGTCTATACCTATGTTTTTAGGATCAAGAATGCAAATATGACATAGATTTTGAAATATCTTGTGTAGGTCCTTGTGTTGTTCAATATGGCAGCCATTTTTAGTTAAAACCAAGACCATTTACTTAAAGGGAATAGTCAGTCTATTAACTTGTGAGATGTTATTCTGTTAGATAATCGCACTATTTATACTTAACAAGATCCCTTAATTGGTAAATTAAATGAAAATAGACTACTCCTGGAAGCCGCCATTTTCAAATAAAGTGTGAAGCACGGTAACATAAACGTGATTCTTGTATTGTAACACGGATCTAGAATCGATCAATAACAATATATGCAGCTGAGTGTGTTATACAATAATTGGAAAGTGAACCATAAAAAACATACAGGGCAGATCTGGTACATGATATAATGTTGATTCACGTTGATCTCATCAAACATTTTGAAAATGGCACCTCCTGAAGGTTGCTATTTTAATTTATTTAATTACAAGAATTGTCTGCCTTTTCTATGAACTACAGCAAGCTGAAAGACTGAAAATCGAATGCTTTAGATGCTATTAGTAATGTCTACAATCATAATCTACTAATTTTCCCCTCATTTAAATGTTTTTAGGAATTATTACTATGTAATTCAGTGCAATAATAATACAATTGAAGACTAGGCCTACATTGGATGATGGCTCTTTTTCAGCAGTCCCTCGATCAATAGGCTGACAGGATTGTTGAGACGAACAGTAGTGGTATTTGAATCCTTCTTCGATTGTGGTATCCATCATTGTAATGTTAAGGTCTTTTTAATAGAATTCCTGTTTGATCTTGTGACCATAGACGCTATAAAAACCATAATACACTTTTACTTTACTAGTGCTAGTGTATTATGGACAGTAGGGTTGTTGTAAGAGTTTGATTTCTTGTAGAGGTAGTGTCACGTTAATATTGGTTGCCGATCCATACATTTTACCCGTCCTTGGAGATTTCTCCGAGAACTTCGGCTTCTTCGTACATCTAAAATGTATTTATTTACCGCTTTACTCGTGTTATAACAGCCATAGGAGCTCCACCACGGCGCCCTGAGCACTTCAGTAGATATGTCGCGCTTTATTAAAATTTAATATTAAAATTAGGCACAAATGCTATGCTAAGGCTAACGGTTCAAACGCATTACTATATGGCGCCATTGAAATAGATCTTAAAAGGCTCCAGCGCTTGCAAAATAAACCTGCGCGTTTGGTGTTCGCATGCGGTCGTGACCAGAGTTTGTCACAACTTTTGACCACTCTTCATTGGTTGCCTGTTAAGGAACGTACCAGATACAAAATCCTTATTTATGTGTATAGGTCTCTTCGCGGACAGGCTCCAACATATCTTACTGATTGTCTAAATTTGTATAATGTGTTGAATAGTAATTCTGATGGTACAAGACGAAGGCTACGGTCTTCTGATGTTACCCGGCTTGTTATTCCTCGTACCAAGCGTAGGTTTGGCGACAGATCAATCAACGTAATTGGTCCTAGGCTATGGAACAAGAACATTAGAGAGGCACCTTGCACCATTGTCTTTAAACGGCTCCTGAAAACATACTTATTTCCTGATTTTTTAATTTTTGTTAACTTTGGATTTGTTAGTTTTCCTTATTATGCTGTATGGCATGTTATATATTAATTTCATATTTGAAGTATTTGTTGTAAGGCGCTGTGTTCATATAAATGCATTATTATTACCATTATTATTTCAGATGATATAAAAATCTCAACTTTTTAGGTAACTCTGGGGGACGAGGCAGTGGATCACGTTATAGCCCTTTAATATTATTGTCATAATTGGTTTAGTTGGCCTTGACAACATAGGTATAGAAACAAAAATCAATTCAGTATGATTATTTTAACAAAGATATTTGGGTGTAAATTGGCGGCCATATTGGAATAAAATGGCTGCAAATGATATTATTAATAAAAATTTCTTTAAAAGGAATTGCACGTTCAATCATGAATGAATCATGTTTTTTGTTATTTTTAAATTTATATTGACATTTATTGATAATAGGATTTTAAATTTAATCATTTTTGGTACTCAGAAAATGGTAGATTCTATTCTGCTAGTATATTTTGAAAATTTGGAAAGAATTGAGAGTGTGGCTTTTAAGTAGAGAATATTGAGACAAGGACTCGTTAGAAATAATTAGAGGCTAATTTGCATAAATTGGCTGTATTTTGTGTCAATCGGGTCAATTAAAACACTAAAAAGCTGTGTTTTTTTTCCTTGTGGGGCAATCTTTTAAATTAAGGCCTTATTATGTTCTAAGTTCTAACTCAAGCTGTTTATAATTAAATAAAAATAAGCACAATAATATAGCAATTAGTTAAATACAGGACCATTTGTATACTTTTAGCCATATTTGTCTTCTTTTTTTTTAATATATGGCTACCTTTGTGGTATTTGAATACTGTATTTCGTAAAATTAATCCGTTCTTTGACTACTATTCAAGTATACAAACCAGTCTTATTTATCAAGATTAAAAAGGTGTTTTTTGTCTACATAGATGCCTGCATGGAGTAATTTGGCAATATTTATAGCCAATTTTGTCTATATTTGGTATTAACACACAATTGTTTTATTATTGTTTTTTTCTTTTTTCTTTTTTTTTTTCTTGTGCTTTATATGGAATTTAACATGCTCAATAATCTTTCTCAATTCATGCTAATGTTATTGTTTATTTAGTCCTTTTTTCATGCATGTAGTTTGCAAATCATCTTAAAATAAGATACAGGAGGCTACGAGCACATTACATGCACGTTATGTGTGCACGTTGTGGGGGTTTTCCCGGGCAAGCTACGCTTCTCACAGGGACGTGGCAGTTTAGCTGAGCCACTGCGTATTTCACGCTGGCACTTTCATGTCATCTCGGTTCCCCGCCTGCCCGGCACCGATGTCCTTCTAACTCGCGGTGTATCGCGCGGTGTAATATTTACCGATTCCGATGGTTTATAGATTGTCTGATTTCAATGGAAATACCAATTGCTTGCTCTTAAAATTCACCTTTTGTGGCCTCACAGTTGTGTTGCGTGCATGACTACTGCGGTGTTTAATCAGAGTTCTCAGAATTTTTAAGTTCTTGAAATGCACCCCTGTGGTTTCTGCTTCCCAACCCGTAATCTATAGGAAATCATGAAGAATTACTTCCGGGGTAAAACCGCTCCCTGCACTTGGCACAAAACATGCGAAAGTGTATTATATTGAATTCTTTGACCACTGAAAATAGAATAACACAAAAACAGTTTTTAGTGTAACATTGGCGCCTGTTGAAAAAATGATTGGCACGAGATCTTTAAACGTACCGTCATATTTAGATCGTTAACCCTGAAACAAGCATAGGCACCAAATCAAGTTCGTGTCGTATTGTACCGCAGATTAAGGCGGTGAAACTAAAAAATGGCGGCCATTTAAAAATGGCCATAATGGCCCCACAGGTCAAATCTTTGGTCCCTTTTTGAAATCGATAGGTCCATATTAATTTTTTCCAAGTGTTTGTTCTATCTCAAAGTGCACGATTTTGCTTTAGCCTCTGGACTAGCTCTTCTTTCTTGTCCTTCTCTTCTTTCTTTCTTTCTTTCCTCTCCTCTTCTTTTCTTCTTTCCTTCCTTTATTTCGCTCCTTCCTTCTTTCTTTCACACTTCCTCTCTTTTTTTCTTTCTTTCTTTCTTTTTTCTTTCCATCTCCCTTTCGTTTCTTCTTTCCTTCCTCTTTTCCCTCTCTTCCTTCTTTCTTTCCCACTTCCCTCTCTTTTTTCTCCTCTCTCATTCTCCTCCTCTCTCTTCTTCTCTGTGTTGCTTTCTCCTTTGTATACGTTTTTTCTACCGTCCCATCTTTCCTTTGGTTCTTTTTTTTCTCCCGTCCAAATGACCCTCCCCCTCTCTGGCTTGATTTCTCTCTTTCTGTTCGCCCACCCTCTTTCCTCCTCCCATCTCCCTAACCTTCTCACATTTCTCTTACTCTCTCTTGCCCTCCCTCAACTGCAAAACTGGGTGTTAACTTAACACCATGGGTGTTGATTTTTAACATCCTCCTGGAATCAATAGGGACTGCACCCACTGGTGGTTAGACACCATGTTAGTGTCAGTATATTGATTTGTGTTACCTACAATGCTTGGTGTTAATTTACACCACAGTCGGTATTAAGTATATTTTTTAACACTGCCGGTGCCCAGATTGACAGACGATGTTAATTTAACACTCTCTTGGAATCGATAAGGACTCAGTAAACAAATCATAACAATCACAAAATGCATAATGAAATTATGCAGCAACCGAGCGTGGGTGTTAAAGCCTAATTTCAACATCAGAAACTTACACCAACAAGCTTGACACAGACTTGATGTTAAAATATTAACCCCCCATTGTTTGCAGTGCATCCCCTCTCTTTCATCATGAATGCTCATAACTCATCTCTCACCCCATCTCTCTCCCGCCCTCTCTCCCTGTCTCTCTCACCCTGTCTCACTCTCCCTCCTTCTCCCTCCCCACCCTCTATTTCCCCCCCCCCGCTTCATCTCCTTCCTACCCCCCTCCCTCTCTCTCCTTCACACTCTCCCCTCTCTATGTCTCAATCTGGACCTATTTTAAATTTCTCTCTCTCTCTCTCACACATCTCTCTCACTCTTTCAAATTCTGGCACAACAAATGGCTCAGTCATATCTGCTAACGGGCATAATAGGTAGAGTGTGGTTTACGAATTCCCTTGCATGTTTTTTTACATTCACTCATTATTTTATGGATTTATCGAAAAATGAGATATGTTTACATCCTTATGACGTCAGAGAAAGTCATAATTTGACTTGAAGGTCAAGATGGTGGTTGAGATTGGCTCAAAATGATCAATTGAAATTAAATTGTTTCGTTCTAACCTGGAGAAATGTTTCCTTTGCACATGTGAGTAAAGCAAGAAATTGTTCAATTGAATTGACTTTATATACAGAACAGTGAGAGTCAACTCGATTTGAAAAAAGTGCCAATGTAAAAGTAGAATAAAGTGCGAACGTAAAAGTACAAAAGTGTAAAAATACAAAATTACATCCTCAGATATTAAAGATATTAAAATAGGTTATGCGATATCGAAATTTCTATAACGCCTTTGTTTGCCGAGCTATCAGCTGATTCAAAAGAAGATTACTTATTTTTATTGTAGTTTGTAAAAAAAATCTGTAAGGAATTCCTCATAAACGAATATGTCAATAGAAAGAGCACTTTATGAATGTCTAAGAATTTTTGAACTTGCTTATACCAAACCCCAGTTATACTAATTGGAATAAAACCACCCATTTTCCTGACTGTATACACATCAGGGTAACTTGCAACAGTTTCTATTTAAACCAAATCAATAATGCGTGAACAAGAAAGCCTCCATTGGTTTACAAACTTTCATGTCATACCAAAATCATAAATCAGAGCAAAATTTTAAATGTCGTCAAATAAACGATATCGAATTTTCAATCTCGCGTCTTGATAGACTTCTCTAGAAGAAACACTCCACTTCATGGTTTGCAGTTCTTGAACAAACATATTTGCAGAAACAGTTTGCGATTACACTGATTGATGAATAGAAAGATGAACATTATTATCGTTTGATTAATTGTTCTTGAGTATACGTATAAAACCCAAACTTTGATTTTGACAAAATACAGTTGCAAACCAGTGGATCTGCAGTCTTGTTTACACTTGTTGATTTGGCGTGAATAGAAACTGATGCAAGTTAGCCAGATGTGTAAAGTCAAGAAATGGTTTATTTTATTCAAAAGTGTATAACTTGTATAATGATTTGGCATGTGCAAATTAAAAAAAAATCTTTTTGTAATTTAGACTTTCAGAATTTGCTCTTCGCAATGATATATTACTTTACAGGTACTTCTTTTAGATTTTTTTACTAAATCACGACAAAAATAAGTAACTTATTTTTAAAATTCAGCCTGTAATAACCATAGAATCCTCCAATAACTTGTGTTTCTCCTCCAAACAGCCGAATATACTTTAATCAAAGGACCTGCTGGAGTGCGGGTAACTGCTTTAAAATATCTGAAAATGCACTATAAAGTTATATAAAAAAGGTAGGTAATTTCATGATTGACACGGTAAAGACTGGCATGTTTTCTCAAATCCAATGGCATTTGGACATTACAATTGAGGCAATTTACTCCGCGTTCATCAACCAATTTCATCTCGATTGGCCCACTATGAGCCATACCGACGAGAGAGAATCTCGTGCTGGGCGTTTTGATGTACTCTGCGTTTAGTGAAAAATATTTCTGGTCACCCTATGTTGAAAATTTGGTCATTTGGTGATTTTAGCCTGTACTTTTTGTGTGATATTGTTATATTTCCTTAAAATAGGTTTATATGTGAAAGATGCATACTTAAAGATGTCATTTATTTTCCAGGTCTGCTGTGTATAAGTGAGTTAGTGGTGTTAAACCTATATATTACCGTATTTTGCTGGATGTTCAAAAAAACCACCCTCAAACAGGTCATGTTGCAACTTTCCTATCTTCAAAATTATAAACTATCGCGCTTTCATTTCATTAATATATTAGACTTTGGTGTATAGAATCTCTGTATTATTTAAGGAAAAACATGGTAAAATAGACTTAACATATCTGTTGAGTAAAATGTTAGGATTGGCTTCAAAACGCATCCTCCGGTTGACTGGCGTTTCCGCTCGGTTCTGTGCGGTTGAAGTATGTTTCTTTTGTTCTAAACAATGGCAAGCGGGTCGACCGCACTGAACCACGACTCAACCGGCGTTTTGCAGTCGTCCCTTAGACTAAATTCTAAATCTCCAGCAAAGCTGCATGAGTAACATGCTATACTCAACTTTGACCAAATTGTACTCAACATTCATGCACATGCGGTAAGGTTATTTCTTTAATCATTTTTTTGTGTGTATCGCTTTTCTCTTTGATTTTTTCTTTCCTCATTTGAAGATTTTGTTTGCAATAACTGATATACACCGATTTCCCCCAAATTGAGATATTAGCACAAATAACTTTTCAATTGTATAGATAAACAACGAGAACTACTTATTTGTACTTCTGAAATTAAAAGTATGGGTGTCGATTCAAAGCTAATTTATGCACAAAATGTTGGTCGTCTAAATGACGTATATATATGTCTGCCTTTGCAAATAACTGAAGGTTTTACATGTTTGTGTTCTGTTTACACGTGTCTCGTTTTTGCTTTCTTTCCCTCTTTCTCTATGTGTCTCTACAGTCTATCTTTCTCCCTCTCGATTCCCTCTCCCTCAATTCTCCCCCGTTTCTCATTTTTCTTTCTTTAATTCCCTCAAAAAATACACACACAAACACCCCCAAACCCCAACAACCCGCCTTAAAGCAACTAGTCGTGTTAAGAGTTACTTATATACACGGCTCCAGGACTCGCGTTTGTACGTAAGGCTTGAGTCGCTCTATTTTCATAACTTCTGAATCATTCCAGGCATTTTCACACCAATGATATTTTATGTTTCTTCCTTTGAGCTACGTTCCTTCAATTCAAGGTATTAGAATACTTTACTCTTCCCAAAAGAACATCCCTTCGAATTTGTGTGTTTTGAGTTATATCTTTCATTTTCTTCCTGCTCTCTTTTTTCTGTTTTGTCTCCGCCTTTCTTCCTTCCCTCCATTCATCTTCTTCTTTTCTTAATATCGTCCTGTTTTTCGCTTGTTTCTTCTTATTATTCGACATGTCTTTTTCTTTCCTTGTTTCGTTCTTTTCTCTTTCTTCTTTTATCTCTCTACTGTTTTCATAGTTTCTCTCCAATTTTGGTTTTTGTGTATGCGTGTAAATTCGAAACAAAGATTGTTTTTATTTCTTTCCACGGCGACAGAGAAAAACTGAGAAAGTACTTTCCCAATTGCTTCGTAGAATCTGCTGACATACTGATAAACCTATTGGCCGTACAAAAGCAAAAACCAAATTTTTTCGTTGGTCGTCGATATAAATCAAAGGGACATGCAAGCGTCCTTGCAGAGAACAACTATGGGCTCTGTGGGGAGTTAACGACTGAAGGCGTTAATTTATACTGCAGCTCGGGTAGTATTTAACGGGGCTTTTGGAGGGTAAAACAGGGGAACTCGGTTATCTTTAGAGTTTATAGGTTGAATCAGCTTTGAATCTTCGGTATACAGCAGGTGTGAACTGTGGGTACGATGTTGAGATTATACTGATGTGATAAAGTGCGTAGCTGTTGTTTGTATGGCTTGTGTGGAGAGGTGTTGTGGTGTTCCCGTAACATGGGTGTGAGGGTGTGTCATTTTAAATCCACCACACAGGTCGTTAAAAGAGATATAATTTTGCAGACATCACTAAAATAAGTGTACTTTTCAAATATATTCCATTATTTTTAATGTCATAGATATGGTACCAAGGTTGTTTGTGCGTGTTTATGTATGTGTGTATGTGGTGGGGATAAGGTGGGTGAGGGGGTGTATGTATGTGTGCGCGCGAGAGTGTGTCGGTGGGTGGGTGTCTGTGTGATGTAGGTAGATGGGAATGTAGGTGTGTTTGTGCATGTTCACGCGCGTGAGTGTGCGTGCGTGCACGCAGGCGAGCTTGGAGCTCGCGTCGTGTGTTTGTGTGTCTGTTTTTCCTTCCACCTTTTTTTTTTCCGACTCTCACATCACTCTTTTCATCACCATAGCAATACATGACTACCATAATGTGTGACCCTAATTACTCTTCGACAAAGGTGTTATCGGCTTCGATTAACATATCAGTGCGGTTACACTTTCAATGCCCATAGCTACAGCCCCGTATTCGATTTTGTTTTCTCTTGTGCGACTGATGGTTCTTGGCTTACCACTGCCAATCAACGCGTTGATCAGATTACTTTTAACGCTAACACTTCCGAAGTGGAAGATATGAGCGGGCTTAAGGGATTTAATTAGTGACCCAAAATAACTGCATTAGTTTATTTGTATATGGCTTTTCCCATTATCAGCTATTATTACATTCAGTTTGTTCTCTCATAATTGATGAACCACCGTTAAAGCACTATCAGCGATTTCTTCAAAATGTAAACAAATCGCGCACCCTACTTTTCATCGAAATCTATTTTTTACACTGTTGTATTGGACATTGTGTAGTAAGACCTCTGTAAGTGGATAAGCATACACGCCGCATTTGTAAAGAAATTATAATTTTTATACTTTGTTTTAATAATAAAAGTCAGGATCCGATTTTTTTAGGTTTAGAAACAGTCGTAAATTGGCATCGTTCAAGACGCTTTAAAATGTTAAGTGTCTGTTTTTCACAGACAGTAACATAAGAGGTAATATACCTAACTCTAGCATTTCGAGATAAAAAGCCATTTTGAATTTGTGAAAAATGACTTATTTGGCTTTTCACTTGAAGATTTGGACTGAGAATAATTACTATCTACTAAAACACAGCCAATCAGCCCCAAAAATCACAATATTTTATGATGGGCATCCGTTTTTCAATATATACCCTGAAAATTGTTGTCCCAATAGGGGGTGTTATTTCACCAAAGTTCAAGATGAATTTTATCCCCCAGCCCAATATGGAGACCCCCCTAACATAAAACAACAAACCTTTTAAAAAAAAATTCAATCATAACCCCCTGTACCTACACAAGAGTTTACCACACAAAATAGTTAAACAGCTGCTTATATACTTTGTTTGTTACTTAGTCTTGTGCCTTTCACTTGAGTATTTGCAGTGACATAGTGGGCACTGTGAGCTCTGTGTAAAACCATTCAGGCGTGACCATTTCTCGAGCAGCTATTTTGTTTCCAATATGACTGAATACAGCTCCAGGTATTGACATGATGAATTGTAATTATTACGACTTTGTCTTTACTATAAAAGCAGTGTAAATGACAGCTGTATTCTGTCCTTATCTCATTATTTAGAAGATTTACTGATATAATTATTGTGTGCGTCTAGTGTATTGTCATTGTATTTTGGGCATTGTAAGAGGCTAAGTATTGATCTGATGCGGTGTTTTAAACAGTCACAGCCAATGCAGATGCCACCTTTGCATGGCTTTAATTCAGTGTTGAATTTATTCTATAGTTTTAAAAGATTACTTATGTTTACCTAGATCATGCTCAGACTCGGCATTTTAGTTGTCCCGTGTGTCCAAAAAAAAAACCGCAACACTTGGTTGGCAGGCCCATAGAGTTTTTGAAAAAAGCACGTGACACTTATTCTTTGTTGTAAGGTAAGATGGGCTGTTTAGCTAATATCCCTGAAAAGTTCATAAAGGTAGATTCGATATTTTTTTAATATATGACCCCAAGAACTTCAAGTACCTGCAGTACCCATTTAACCAAATTGAGGTCGCTTATTAACTACACATACGGCACTTTACGTTTTGCGCCAGAACCACCAATTATGATTCTAATTTTATCATTTGATGTAGTGGTGGTAGTTTGTCTCTGACTTAGTCATAGTTTTTATCTTGAAAACATAGTTTACATCATAAATTAATGTTTTATGTATTATCAGTTAAATAATAATTTTTGTCAATGCAGTCCCTTTGCCCCAGTAGAAGTTGTTTCTGCAATAGATTAGGAGAATGTTGATTGCACATCAATATTGTATTTGCCATTCCTTTTCTCATTGCCAGTCTTGTGTTACCAGCGCTCATTTTTGTAAAATGGGTTCTCTCGGGTTACTTGATTGTTTGGGGTCATACCTATAAATATTTTGACTCTACCTTTATGAAAATTAGTCACGTTTTTTTGTTCAAAACTTATGGTGCCTTCCACCAAGTGTTGTCGGGTTTTTTTTTGAGACATACGGTATAGCTATTTTCTGTCTACCAATCATTAAGACAGAAAAGCTAAAATTATTTTTGATTTGCATTACTTCTCATCTTGAATACTGCTCAGATTGTATAAATGCAGCTCATTGCTAAATTGAAATCCTGAAATAGTGTGCAACTTTGTGATTAGCCTAAATAACATCCACAAAAGCTAAAAGACACGTTCCATTTTTTGTGAAATAATATAAACATGTCCAATGGTCTGGAATTGAATAAAAAAAGTGTGAATTTGGGTAAGACTCAACAACAATTCTGAAATCAGTAATAAAAATCCTGAAATCTTTGTGATAGCATGTGATACTTAATTGCTAATGGCAATTCAGTGCATTATTCACATTGTAAGCTTCCGACTTTGAAATCAGTATGTCAAACTTCAGAGGGTATGTACAGGGGGTTAGAATAGTTCCAATTTCAGTAAATTGATTTTTTTTTCTAGTTTTGTAGGAATGTCCTCCATATTTTTTAGCTGGTGGGGTTCAAATTTTTTGAATTATCACCCCCCCAATTGTAACGGCACGTATTAAATACAACTGGAACCTAACGCGGGGACCGTTTCTGTATCAGTCGCTCTCGTTAATATACAACCCTTTCCGTAATTTAATCACAATCCTAAAGCCTTATGGGAAGTTATAGGATTTCTGACGGTCAGTGACCTGGCCTGGTTTTCAAGGACAGCGCAATGCCTCTATTTTCGTCTCATTTTTACAAATATATTATTCTAAGAGAAGATACGCTAATACTTGCGAGGTGGGCCGGATCGTGACGTCCCCTTGAACTTGTATCCCCTTAGCCCCCTCGGCCCGCAACAGGCCACATGTGACAATTACGGATGAGTGTGCATATAGTAGGGGTATAAGTGAGAATCCATTCTAAATTTTGGAGAAGAAGGTGGGAAGATGTTTTTTCAATAGTTTGAAGAATGCTGAATTCAGAATTTTTTGGGTGCAACCTCTGGAAAATGTGGGGAACTTTACGCATAAAGTGGTAAAATTATTACCGGCGTAAATTTGAAATCATGTCAAATTGTGTTTACATGTACACCAATGTATTTGTCTCATTATACGGATTAAATGGGGTATAGTTTTTGGTGTAGGTGTTCCGACCTTTATTTCACGCGCTACAGTCCTTATAAAGTTTTCAAGGTCATTCAGGGCAACAATGCTCGGTTTTTTTTATTGAAACCGGTGTCAAATATTGCCCTGGTCATACTGCAGCAAAAGCAGAAAATGTCATTAATCTTTGGGTGCAGCTCTGTATAAAATTGAGTCAACCTTTTTTGTGACCCCTATAGACCATGTGAAGACCCTTGTTCATTTATTTCCACGAATTAAGAAACCAAATGCCCAACATTGTAAATTAAGGCAAGACGAACTATTTGCCAACCACTTTCAACAAATCGGAGCACTGGTATATTAACGTTTACCCCCCCCGGATGAACCTTGCTCTTAATAGGACTGTACCTGTTTAATTAAGATCGGAACCCGAACACTTATACCTTTTCTTATCCTTATACTGAGACAAATGCATTATGTACATAAAACAATTTGACAATTTCCCCACATTTGCCAAACAGAGGGTCTGACCCCAAAAATATTCAGCACCTTCAAACTATATAAAAAAAGAAAAATTAAAAAAAAACCCCTTCTTCCCCAAACTTCTCGAATTGGGATTCTGATTTATACCCCTACTAGGAATAGTAGTAGGATATTAACCCTACTATGATGTTTAAGCGCCAGTGTTGTCTGTGTAGAGCGCTATATTACATGCTTAATATTTTATTCAGAGAATTCTAAAATAATGACTTTGAAAACATAAAATGAAAATGAGCCAGTGTTCTTTTAAACGCATGACTGCACGCCTCACGGGTATATCAGTGAAATAAATAACGGTTGGACACTCATCGCTTCGCTTTAAATTTCACAAATATGAATTAAGAGTGTAAATACTTTTTCGCTTCAAACAATTGTGTTTAAAAAAGACTATACGTTGAACACTGCAAAAACAATATTTAAATTTATCGATGGTGGGTTTTAGGATGCTTAATGTTTTTAGGAATTAAACATTCGTGTTTAGGTGGACATAAGATGGGACAAGAGGGTAGACATCGTTAGCGTGGAACTAGGATAAATGAAAGTGTAGGATGGGGTCACAGGAACAAAAGGGACACAAAGCGAAAGAAGTAAGGAAAAAAGGGAGAAGGAAAGAACAGCACAGGGAACGTGCAAAATGGAGAGGAGAGACGCGTAGAGTGAGGAAGGAGAGAGAGGGAAAGGAGGTAAAAAGGGGGTATCTTTAAGTACAGGAAAAAGAAGAGACGACGTACGAAAGGGGTGAAGGAGGAACAGAAGAGTCGAGAAAGTGGGGTTTGGGGTGGGAAGGAGGAAAGAGTAGGGGGGGACATCTAAGTAGAATTAACTGCATATTAAGGAGATCGGAATGTCAGTTTAGGAGATTTGAAATCTTGGAAACAGTGTTTAGAAATTTTCTCTATAAACAGTTTCAACCAATCTACGAATAAACACTCATTAAAACTTTTGGCACGGTTGGAAGCCTTACCTTCAGCAGGTGTGTGCGTTTATATTACAACGTCCGGGTTTTTGCGTATGATTTTGGTACCCAGAACACACAGGGTCAGCTCAATTAATGCATCTTCTTATGGTAATGTGTTGTTTTTGTTAGATATCAAATCCTCCCAATATTGAAGCTTCAAGGTAACCAGCGTTAATTATGAGATAAAACTGAATGTATATTAGTTTGATATGAAATCCATATATCAATGCAGTTCATTTTGGGTTCCTCACAATTTAAATTCCCCTTAAGCTCGCTCCTACTTCTTCACTTGGAAGCTGTACGTTAGAGTAACTGTCCCCTCGTTGATTGGTCATGGTAAGCCAAGAACAAATCATTGTACAAGAAAAATAAAATCGAATACGGGGCTGTTTGCTATGGGCCATTGAAAGTATAACGGGACTGATATGTTACCTCGAAGCCGATAACACCTTTGTTGAAGAGTAATTTAGGGTCAGGCAATTATGTGTAGTCATGTATATGATATGGTGATGAAAAGAGTTGATGTGAGAGCCGGGAAATGTGGAAGAAAACGACCCACCTTCACGCACAATACCAGAGACGCGCCGCGCGCACACAGGCCACACACCACACACCCTAATTAACGCATTTCCTTATAAAAAATACTGACTATCCTTTGTATCATTGGACGTACGAGAATTGTCTCTTCTAATTTCTCCTAAAAAACATCACTCTGATTGGATCCACAGCTCCTAATGTTGAAATTCAAATCAAACCAAATATGCTCCCATTGTTGGGAAATTTTCTTCTAGAAAAAAATTCTCCTTGGAGAAATTTCCAACCAATGAGAGCTCCTCCTTTGGTTGACTTCTCCTGGGAAAATTATTTCTCCTGGGCGAAAATAATTTCTCCTGAGAGAAATTAATTTCTCATGTGAGAATCAGTGTTCTCCGTGAGAAATTCCACCAAATTTCTCTCAGTAGAACTTAATTTTTCCCAGTAGTTCAACCAAAGGAGCGCTCTCATTGGTTAGAACTTCTCCTAGGAAAAATTTATTTATCCTGGGAGAAATTAAATCTCCTGTGAAAATCAATTTCTCCAGTGGGAAACCAATTTATCCTGTGAGAAATTTCATCAGGCCAATGAAAGCGTCCTTTTCGCTTAATTTCTCCTGGTAGAAATTGATTTCTTCTGAATGAACTATTTCTCTATAGAGAGAAATTAATTTATCATGAGAGAAATTAATTTCTCCTGCAGTAATTCCAGCCCATGATATCGTCGTTTTGGGGCCCGAAATTCTTGCTAGGGAAATTAATTTCTCCTAGGATAAATTCCAGACTATGAAAATACTATTTTGGCTGAATTTCTACAGGAGATATTTAGCCAACCGAATTTATAGTTTAGAAATTAGATCTATTAGGAGTCCTGTCATTGTCGGAATTCAAATTCTCCTCCTAGGAGAAACTCAATTTCGGATGGTCAAGGCACTTTTCTGGATAAGTGCCATATTAGAGTAGCGCATAAAGGTTCTGCTTTTCTGCACTGTTTACGCCAACCGGGGGGGCACCCCCCCCTTTTTTTTTTTTTTTTTTTTTTTTTTCCCCCCCCCCAAACATGAAAAACTCCCATGCTTTTCTTCTTTCGAAACCCACCACCCTTTATATGTATGATCCTTCCTCCCGATCGCAATTATTACCGATGTGCGTATCATGTACAAAGTCCACGAAAATCTCATCTTGTATTACCTGAAGACGTATCGATTCGCAAAAATGTCAATGTAAACGGTGGTGAAATCATTAATACGGTATAGCAATATAATTTTTCGCAAATTTCTTCCCTTATTTGCTGGATCAATATCCCTGTATAATCAGCTATCTTATAGCTGACACAATGTTTGAGATCGGAATTACTTGGTTGCTAAATTATATACTTCCGTTATTTCTTTCATCTGTATGTTGTTATCCTTTTCCGTGCTATCTACCAAGAAAGTTTTGCTATCTCCCTAAGATAAGACATTCTATTGTGGGGTGAAATTATAGTTACAGAATATTGCTAATTTTATGTACTGCAGTAAGATTAGGAATTGATTCAGGGTTAAGGTAGAAATTAAACGCATTTCTATCTTCTATTATTATTATTTCTTTATTATCAGCCTAGTATACACCCTTTTCCTTCTGTTCCATCCGGCCTGATGCGGGTTCCTATCAATTTGTTCGGGACTGTCCACGTCCTCCCACCTCTCAAACCAACTGTGTTTCCTCTCTTTGGGATATATTGCAAAAATTAGACGAAAGAAGCCATCGCGCTGTCCTTGAAACAAGCCCAGAGCCACGTGACCGTCCCGAAACCCAATGAACCCCGCATATGGCCAGATGTGACATGGCGGAAGTTGTATACTGATGTGACTGCTCGTACCTAAGCATGGAATCAATGCTTAAAGCAGTAACCGACTCGCTTGCATTTCAGCACAAAGAATACTGAAGTCAGGATAATGTGTATTTTATTGTTTCAAATTTCCCTTTTTATCAACCCTCTAGCAATTGTTGTATATCACAAAAAGATTAAGTCATGCTTGATTCCGTTCTTACACGACACACCCTGGTATGGTGTAAACGTAGATCACCCGGAAAGTAGATCCGTCCTCAGTTTATGTATTAAGCGCACGGAAATCGTATAATATATATAGACGTATCGATTCGCAAAAATGTCAACGCAAAACAGGTGTTGAAGTTTATACACTGTAACGATATCATTTTCCCTCCAATCCTCCCTCGCTTTGTTAGATCGATAACGCTTATATAGTCACCAGTATTTTTTGCTCATCCGAGATCGGAATTGTTTGACCTATATTACAGTTAGTTACCTTACGTTTGTCACAACTTATAAGTCGTAACTTTGGAGTTTCTTTATCTGTGTATATGTTTCCACTTGTTTGGTATCTACTGCATATAACAATGTAACATAGGGGTTGAACACTATGTTGCCACCATATTGTCGATTGGCATAAAATCATATAAGTTCCATTATGACTTTACACTTATCCGATCATTTCATTCTATTTTGGGGGTGGCCGGTTAAAGTGACAGGAGGAGATTTTTCTAGGATAAGAATTTCTCTCAAATTTCACTGGATCGATTGTAGACCACCTACCAAGAACGTTTCGAAGGTTTATTGGACAAACAGGTGCAAAAGAAAACCGCAAACCTTGTTTTGAAGTTGCCTGCTATCGTATTCGTTCCCCATAGAAAACCATGCTTCTGTCATGCACGACAGAAAATACTAAATCATCATCCTATTACATAAAGACGGCGTATTCGGCTTATTCACTTCAGGTGTGATCTAATACATTGCTAAGTATTCCAAATATGTAAAAACTGGGGTTCGAGAAAAATTGGGGGCGCTTCTTTCTGGAAATCTCCTCATGTCTCTTTAAGCACACAAACCCATCAACAATTATAGCGATATCCCTCAAAAGCTCCCAATTTTTATACCTGGAAGGAGAGCGGCAAGCTAGATAAGGAGACGTTGGTCATAGCGGGACCCGAACATATAACTCAGTTCAACGTCAACAAACCGTTAATTCTTAAAAAAAGTTCAACATAGACCATTTTTGTCCTGTATTTAGGACGCTAAGCGCTGCTAAGGTTCTTTAAAGAACCATAAAACAAGTTCTGTGAAGAACTTTCAAAATTTAAATAGGCCTAGGAACGTTCTTTTGTATGTGTTCACATATATTTTGAAAGGTTAGCAAAGTGAAAGGCAGTGATAACCCTTAGCACTTTTTCCTAGCTACAAGACCATTTTGGTTCTTTGCTGGGTTCTTTGTAGAACCAAAAATGGTTCTGTAGCAAAAAAAAAATGTTCTTTGAAGAACCCTAAACTATAGGAAACCTTGGTATGCCAAGAAATTACTTTAGAACCAAAGAGTTATCACTGCCTTTCACGTTTCTTAACCTTTCAAAATATACGTTAAGACATACAAAAGAACGTTCCTAGACCTATTTATATTTTGAAGGTTCTTCATAAAACTTTTAAAGTTCTTTATGGAACCTTAGCAGTGCTTAGGATGTTCAATACAGGACAAAAATGGTTATATGTTGAACCTTTATTTCTAAGAGTGTTGGCTTTAATGCACAACAACGTATGCTTGCCTCCTCTGTGAAAGAATCAAACTGATTTAGAAAAATACTCAATTTAAAAAAAAATATTGTGTTCTTGAGGAGATCCATGCAAAACATGTGATTAGAAGTATTGACGTCCTGTTTCATAGTGAAATATGATTTCATAGCAGCGCTACTCTTAGTGTTCCTAAAATAGGCAATCAAAAATGCTCAAAAACACGCTCTAGAGAGCCCGTAAATTGATGGTATGTCAACAGGTTTGCTCTATCAAGCAAGACTCGCTCAGAATTTGGTTAATTTTTTCCCGCACTTAAAGTGTCGGCATTTCTATGACTTTTCTTTCTTTCAAATGATATAGCCGCTCACTCGAAGTGAGAATTATTTGACCTAGATAAGTACGTGTTACATTAATTTAGTGTTTTTCACTTTTTTAAATTGAGAGTTGTTTTGTTTGGATGTGTGACTGCCCACACTCCTGCATTATGATGCTACCCACTGAAGATAAAATGCGAGGTGCTGATAGTAGGCTTATAAATGAGGATCCTATTCTCAAAGTTTGGGGAAGAAGGTTGAAGATGTATTTCTATAGTTTGAAAGGTGCTGAATGAAAAATATTTGGTCCAACATCTAGGAAACGTGGGGAACGTTGTAAAGTAAGCGGATAAAATTAGTATAGGGGCAAATTGTGTTTAAATACACACCAATACATTGGTCTCGTTATAAGAATTAAAAAAGGTATAGTTTGTCTAGGTTCCGACCTACACTTACACAGGGCTCCGATTTTGCTGTAATTGGTGTCAAATTGTTACAATGCTTAGCATTTGGTTGCGGTTGCGTAATTAGTGGGCAAAATGTATCAAGGGTCTACATGGTTTATTGGGTCACCAAAATTTATCCCAAAATTGTATACAGCACTGTCACCTACAAAATTGAAATGCATGTTTTTGCTTCAGTATGACCGAAGCAATAATTTGACACCAGTTTCAACAAAATCTGAGCATTAGATCATTTTTGCCCCAGGGTTACCACATGGTTACCTTGAACCTTATTGGAGCTGTAGCTGTGTAACTAAAGGTCAGAAACTAGACAAACTATACATTTGTAATCCTTTTAACGAGACAAATACATTTGTGTACATTTAAATACAATTTGACTTGTCCTAAAATTTATCCCTGTACTAATTGACACCCGCCCCTTATATTTAACTATGTTCCCCACATTTCCCAGAGGTTGGACCCAAATATTCTTATTCAGCACCCTTCAAACTATAGAAGAACACCTTCAAACCTTCTTCCCCAAACTTCGAGAATAGGATTCACATTTATAACCCTACTATGAATAGATAGAATGCATTGCTCATGTTAAGGATTCTTGTTTTCCCCTAGAGCTCCCTATGTAAAGTTGTACGACGATCAGTATACTTACACATTTATGCAGCGCTATTTACATTTATTCGATGTGATGAAATATTGCTTTGTTAAATCCACCATTAGTAACTTTCTTCAAAATGTAAGTAAAAACCGCCCTCAGTTCCAGTGCAAATTGTTGTAGTAAAGTATATTTTTAAACACATGCGATATTTCGGGGTGTCTATAGCACCACCATAACAAAGAGGAAAGAGCACAAAAATAAATGCTTTATTTAGCGGCTTTTATACCACTAATTACAAGTAGTTTTGCTAAAACATAACGAACATTTCCTTGTATCTACGATGTTATGAATACTATATAGACTGGCAGATCTGTTCAGTGATGTCAAAATCATTTCTGAATTGGTTGATCTTTTTGTAGGTTGTGTAGCAAAGTATTTTTCCCATCACCCCTGACTCACCCTGAATAGTCGTGTATATGCGTATCGATTCGCAAAAATGTCACCGCAAAACAGGTGTTGAAGTTTTATAATGCTGTAGCAATATCATTTTCTCACCCTCTTTCGTTCGCTGGATCAATATGCCCATAGTTGTCAAAGTTGCCCATTCGAGATCGGAAATATTTTACCGCTCTAGCAGCATGTTCGGATGTTGCCCATTCGGTTATCATGTGTTGGTTTGTTATTATGTTTTCCTTTGTACTATCTATTAAAGATATAACGAATACTACTACTAATAATAATAATAAATGCATTTCATAGTGGAATGTGATTTCATTTCAGTGCTACTTTTAGCTTTCCAAAAATTGCTAATCAAAAATGCACTCAAAACCATGCTCTTGAAAGCCCATAATGGATGGTATGTCAACAGGTTTGCTCTATCAAACAAGCCTCGCTCAGAATTTGGTTAATTTTCCCCCACACTTAAAGTGACGGCATTTCTATGACTTTTGTTTCTTTCAAACGATATAGCTGCTCACTCGAAGTGAGAATTATTTGACCTAGATAAATCCCTGTTACCTTAATTTAGTGTTTTGCAACTTTCACTTTTTAAATTGAGAGTTGGTTTGTTTAGATGTGTGACTGCCCATTCTACCATGTCTACTGCATTATGTTGCTACCCACTGAAGATAACATGCGAGGTGCTGAATAAGTAAAATGATATATAGAATGCATTGCTCATTTTAAGGATACTTGCTTTCCCCTAAAGCTCCCTATGTAAAATTTTACGATGATCAGTGCTTATATATTTATGCAGCGCTATTTTCATTTATTCGACGTTATTGAGCTTTGTCAAATTCACCATCAGTAATTTTCTTCAAAATGTAAGCAAAAACTCGCCCTCGAGTAAATAACATTCCTCTCTATCTATGATGTACGAATACCAGGATGTCAAAATCAAGTCTGAAGTCGTTAATATTTTGCAGGTTGGGTTGCCAACTATTTCCCCCATCAAAATGGATATTACTGACGACTCACCCTTGATAGTCGTATGCGTCAACCAGAAAAGCATATCCCTTTATGCAGCTCATATATAGTGAGTCTACGTAAATCGCGTCGTATAATATAGACGTATCGATTCGCAAAAATGTGAACGCAAAACAGGTGTTAAAGTTTTATAATGCTTTAGCAATATCATTTACTCACCCTCTTTCGTTCGCTGGATCAATATGCCCATAGTTGTCAAAGTTGTCCATTCAAGATCGGAAATATTTTACCGCTCTAGCGGCATGTTCGGACGTTGCGCAATCTGATTTGGTTTGTTACTGTCCATTCAATTAGCTTAGACTCTCGGTTTTTAATTAATATTAGAGAAGGTAGAGGTGTCGGGAAAAAATCGTGAAAGAAAAGTTTGTATTCACGAAATTACCCAAAAGGATTTTTAAATTCAAAACATATGGATGGAATTTTACCTACAAATCTATTCAAATTTGACCCTTTTTCCCTCAAAGTTGCAAATGATCTGTCCAACGTCTGGTAACATTAACAAATGACGTGTGAGGTGGTCTTCCTGTTTGGTAGTGGAATGTGAATACATATCAGTGCTACTCAAAATTTTTTCTAAAATTGCCAATCAAAAATGCACTCAAAACTACACTGTCGAAAGCCCATAATGGATGGTATGTCAACAGGTTTGCTCTATCAAGTGTCGGCATTTCTATGATTTTTCTTTCTTTCAAATGATACAGCCGCTCACTCGAAGTGAGAATTATTAGACCTACATAAGTACGTGTTACATTAATTTAGTGTTTTTCAACTTTCACATTTTAAATTGAGAGTTGGTTTTTTTTTTTTTTTTTTTTTTTGACCCTTTTTCCCTCAAAGTTGCAAATGATCTGCCCAACGTCTGGTAACATTAACAAATGACGTGTGAGGTGGTCTTCCTATTTGGTAGTGGAATGTGAATACATATCAGTGCTACTCAAAGTTTTCCTAAAATTGCCAATCAAAAATGCACTCAAAACTACACTGTCGAAAGCCCATAATGGATGGTATGTCAACAGGTTTGCTCTATCAAGCAAGTCTCGCTCAGAATTTATTTTTTCCTGCTCGTAAAGTGTCGGCATTTCTATGATTTTTCTTTCTTTCAAATGATACAGCCGCTCACTCGAAGTGAGAATTATTAGACCTACATAAGTACGTGTTACATTAATTTAGTGTTTTTCAACTTTCACATTTTAAATTGAGAGTTGGTTTGTTTAGATGTGTGACTGCGCACTCTACCATGTCTACTGCATTATGTTGCTACCCACTGAAGATAACATGCGAGGTGCTGAATAAGTAAAATAATATATATAATTCATTGCTCATTTTAAGGATACTTATTTAAGAAATAAAGGGTTTCCAGTGTCATTTATGGGCGAATAATGTGTCCGAGGTCAGAAAAACTAAATAATGGGCGAGGCGCAGCCGAGCCCATTATTTGAAAGTTTTTCTGGCCGAGGATACATTATGAGCCCATACATGACACTGCAAACCCTTTATTTCTATTCTATTACCTAAAACAGCTTCATTTAATAAGAAAATGCATTGGCGACCCATTATTGCAGAATAATGGGCAGTAAACTGACCAATCAGAATACTGCATTTTCAATAATGGGCAGCAGAGGTAATAGAATTTCCCCTATAGCTCCCTATGTAACATATTACCTCTCAGATATTACGATGATCTGTGCGTATACATTTATGCAGCGTTATTTTCATTTATTCGATGTTATGAAACATTGCTTTGTTAAATCCACCATCACTAATTTTCTTTTAAAATGTAAGCGAAAACTCGCCCTCAAGTAAATAACATTCCTCTCTATCTATGATGTGATGCTAGCAGATCTGTTCCATAATGTCAAAATCAAGTCTGAATTCGTTAATATTTTGCAGGTTGTGTTGCCAACTATTTCCCCCATCAAAATGGATATTACTGACGACTCACCCTGAATAGTCGTGTATATGCGTCAACGAGAATGTATATCCCTTTATGCAGCTCATATATAGTGAGTCTACGTAAATCGCGTCGTATATAGACGTATCGATTCGCAAAAATGTCAACGCAAAACATGTGTTGAAGTTTTATACTGCTGTAGCAATATCATTTTCTCACCCTCTTTCGTTCGCTGGATCAATATGCCCATAGTTGTCAAAGTTGCCCATTCAAGATCGGAAATATTTTACCGCTCTAGCGGCATGTTCGGACATTGCGCAATCTGTTATCACGTGTTGGTTTAGGTTGATATTGTCCATTCAATTAGCTTAGAATTGGGTGTTTTTATGTACAAAAACTTTGTTCACTTTTTACCAAGCTCATTTGATGATTTTTTTCTGATATTCACAGCTATCACACAAGAAGCAGCAATAATTATAATCAGACCAGAAACAAAAAAGTTTTTTTCCGGATCAAGCAGTCAGAACTACAGGACCAATTCTTTGGAACTCCCTTAAAGGTGCGTGTTCCGATCGTCTTTGGGACCCCCCTGATTTACCCGGAAGTAGTATCGATTTTGATATCAGATGAAAGGCCGTATTTTTCTCATTGTCTTCCTGAAATTTGAGCCCTCAAATCTTTTTTTTTTTTTTTTTTTTTCGCTGGATCAATATGCCCATAGTTGTCAAAGTTGCCCATTCAAGATCGGAAATATTTTACCGCTCTAGCGGCATGTTCGGACATTGCGCAATCTGTTATCACGTGTTGGTTTAGGTTGATATTGTCCATTCAATTAGCTTAGAATTGGGTGTTTTTATGTACAAAAACTTTGTTCACTTTTTACCAAGCTCATTTGATGATTTTTTTCTGATATTCACAGCTATCACAGAAGAAGCAGCAATAATTATAATCAGACCAGAAACAAAAAAGTTTTTTTCCGGATCAAGCAGTCAGAACTACAGGACCAATTCTTTGGAACTCCCTAAAGGTCCGTTCATACTTCACTGCATTGCAGTGCAGTGCTGCAATGCAGCCTACCAAAATTGTCACTGCAATCACTTGCAGTGTTGCAACGCAATGCAGTACTGTAACGAAGTTAAAATTATTTTAACTGGCGATGCAGCAAGATGCAGTGGGCTGCAGTCAGTGTTGCAGTATGCCAAATCTCCGCAAGTTTACTGCAACGTACTGCAACCCGTGACCTGCATTGACCTGGGTTGACCTGCAGTAAATCGATTAGGAGTGCAGAGGAAGTGACGGAACATTGCAGTAAATTTACTGCACAGCAATGCAGTGCAGTGGAAGTATAAACGGACCTTTAAAGGTGCGTGTTCCGATCGTCTTTGGGACCCCCCTGATTTACCCGGAAGTAGTATCGATTTTGATATCAGATGAAAGGCCGTATTTTTCTCATTGTCTTCCTGAAATTTGAGCCCTCAAATCCATTTCATTCCCAAGATATAAACAAAAAACCGCCGTTTTAGTGGTTAACCACCAATATTAGCACAGTATTGTATAGGGCTTTGTAACATGCATTATTGCGTCTACCATCAAAACCGCAAGGTTGTTTCCCACGGTACTTGATGGGGTGTATGTGCAAGTACCAGGCTCTCATATCAAGTACACAATACACATAAATCGGAACAAGCACCTTTAATGATGATGTTAAAAAAATCAAACTCAACAAAACATTTTCGAACCAAATTACAAAAATCTGCTTATTTCTTCTTATATTTGATTGCTTAGTGCACTGTCATGTCTTGTGTGATAGTTTAATTGTTTGTTAGGTTTAAGAAACGTTTTTGTAAGCCACGGGGATGGTCATTTCTGGCCTTATTGGCATTTCGACCATTTCCTCCATATTCATGATATTCGTACGTGTATGATGTATGTCTCTCGTTCATATATGTATGTTTTATTTATATGGAAATAAATTGATTATGAATTGATATATTTTAGACCCTCGGTTTTTTTATTAATATTAGAGAAGGTAGAGGTGTCGGGAAAAAAATCGTGAAAGAAAAGTTTGTATTCACGAAATAACCCAACAGGATTTTTAAATTCAAAACATTGAGATCTATTAAAATTTGACCCTTTTTCCCTCAATGTTGCAAATGATCTGTCCAACGTCTGGTACCATTAACAAATGATGTGTGAGGTGGTCGTTGGTATTATACATACAACGTAGGAAGCGACTATCGATGTAGCGATACCCACTGGGATCAATATCGGCGGACCAGAAGACCTTGGTCGGACAGTGACCCGCACATATTTTGTAATCCTCTCTTAAAAGGACATAATACAAAGAATATATTGTATTTTGTATTTCTTTGAAAGTTTGAAGCGACATATTTTTGCCCAGAAATAAAATCCCGGGAATAAAATAGACGCTATTTATACATAATTTACAAGCATTGTTCATGATATATCGATCAATGTCTTCTACTGTCAAAGAGCGATGCAACGTTTTACACACCTATCTTATAAATGGAACATTCCTGAAAAAAGTTTATGGTCATTACGAATATTCGGCTGGTTCCGATTCCATGCCGATTGATTGCCAAAAATCGCAGAAATTGAATAGAATTGGTTGTGAAGAAATACTTTTCAGCATGCACCTTCAAAATCTTGTTGGGTAATTAGATGAATACCAACTTTTATTTCACGATATTTCCCGACACCAAAAGCTTCTCTAACATCAATTAAAACCCGAGGGTCTAAGCTAATTGAATGGACAGTAATATGTTTTCCTTTGTACTTACTATTAAAGCTATAACGAAATATAGAATTCTCTGAACAAAGGGGCACTTTGGTTATGAATAGTTTTGACTGTCTTCAATGCTTATTCTCCGATGTAGGGGGCACAGAAGGTCAACGTCTATTGCATTCAATGGGGCTTGTCCTTGTTCCCCTCTACTTTGGTAACTAAGCATTTAAAACTACTCCTTATTTTAATCCTATGAGCTCCACCAATAATTTACACCATTTTGTATCGAGCAACTTTAAAATTTGACCTCTGTACAACTGAAATTGACCCTTTTTATTGATTTTTGCTGTTTTTAGCCTATAACTCTGAAACTTTAGGCTGTAGATAGTACAAACTATACCTCTTCTGAATCCTTATGGTTAGACAAATGTGGTATACATTTCAACACGATTGGATCAATTTAAAAAATTGACCCCTGTACAATCTTTGTCTAGCCACCCCCCCCCCCCCCCCCCCTTTTTTTTTTTTTTTTTTTTTTAAAGACACTATCAGTGATTTGCTAAATCAGAAAATTGAAAAAATCATCAAAAATCAGATTTTTGCATGTCTGTAACAAGTACAGGTACCCTAACATACCCTGCAAATGATAAGGCCAGAAGCACGCTAATAAGTACAAAATCGGATATTTTAGTCATTAGTGTCCGAACGGACACTTCCTACAACACGTAATTGAATGGAGAGTCATATCTTTGAACACTGCCATTTTCTTCCTTTTCTGTCGATTCTTTAGTTGTAAAAAAGTAACTTATGAGGATTATACAGATATATCCTTCACTTTTAAGCTGTTTCTGCAAATTTAAAATATTTTGTCTCATCCGGATGAATCACTGATTGTGTCTTTAATGCCACATTTGCAGCACTTTTCACGTTTCAGGGGTTCCTGTCAGGCTGTCTATATAAACTCACCCAAAAAAGTAACTCCCCACCCCTGAAATTTGTCTGTCAAGTTCAAACGATACATCTTGTTATACAATATGAGATATAATTGGAAGAGGTGTTTATTTACGCGTATTTTGACACCTCATTTGTGGCGATCGATGGAGTATTGTTGAAGTTATGCCCACTTGACCGAACCCACCCCAGGATTTAAAGTTGCAGTAAATCCTATTGACAATCATATTGTTACCAATTGAAATCAGTGCAATCCTCTTCTTCTCTGCATGAGTAATTCTCCTTCTCTATTGGGCTTACTGCAACAGAGTAACTGTTGTGTGAAAATAGAGACATCCTTTACTTCATGGCTGACGTAAAGACAAAATGAGGCATTTTCAAAAGTCACAAATGTGATATCATTACTTCGGCTGATTAAAACACTTAACTAAAAGTTGAGTCTTCATTAATGTGTGAATCCAACACACTTTTAGCGAACTCTTGACACTCCTTTCTTATGGAACTTATTCAGATCGTCTGAAATTTGAATGTAACTGGTATGTAGTGCAAATTCTTCGTCCAAATGTTGTACCAATTGCTGCTGCCCCACTTCCCTTGACTGAACCCACCCCAGGATTTAAAAGTTGCAGTAAATCCTATTGACAATCATACTGTTAAAGATTGAAATCAGTGCAATCTTCTTCTTCTCTGTATGACGAATTCTCCTTTATAGGGATTACTGCAACTTTAAAATCCTGGGGTGGGTTCGGTAAAGTGGGCATAACTTCATCAATCACCACAAATGAGGTGCCAAAATACGCGTAAATAAATACCGCTTCCAAATATATCCCATAATGTATAATGCGATGTAATGTTTGAACTTGATAGACAAATTTCAGGGGTGGGGAGTTACTTTTTTGGGTGTGTTTATTTAATCACTCAAACCTTTTGTACTCGAGATATGTTAAAAATGCCTGCTTAGCTCCCAAGCTAAAAGGTAGGGAAAGGGAGTGGGGGAGGCTGAGATGAATTTATTCATCTCGGGGTGGGCAGGGTGAAGAGAGAGGAAGCTGGAAAAAGAGAGCGATAGAGACTAAGGGAGAGAGTGGTAGGAGAGAGGAAAAGAGACATATCAATCACTGTGCTCAGTCATTCATGTAAAATAAATTACCCGTGCAACAATCCTGGCAACAATCCGGAGAAAGCGAAGAGCAAAACACTAAACTACGTTTGACCTCATAATTTTCTCTTTTTTCTGTCACAATTTAAGATGAGGACGGCCACGTAGCAACATTCTAAAGTTTCCTAGCATGCTGAGTCAATGCATTTTTCCCGAAAAGTGTTTAGTGGACCCCGACGGAAATTTTAAAACTTAGTAGAAAATATCCTCTGCATAGAACCATTTTCATAAATAGTTCCAAAGGTTATAAAAGCTCTAAAGAACCGTTTGGTTCTTTAAGGGTGTTTACATAAGATTTTCTTATATAAAGAACTCATTCAAAATAAATCAAAGCCTCAAATGGTTATTAAAGGAACAACAAACAGTAGAAAAACAAGCTATTTTAGGCGAGGGTTTGAAATACTGGACAAAAAGTTCTAAGTCGAATTTTCTGTTTGTTGTTGTTGTTTCGAGTGTAAATAGGTTCATACACGCAGTCCTGAGCAAATTCAGATCAAAAGTACAGAAAAGTTGTGGGTCCTTAAAGGCACTCTCAGTGATTTGCTACATTAGAAAATCATAAAAATCATTTAAAAAATCAGATTTTGCAAATCTGTAACGAGTATATGTATCCTGGCACACCCTGCAAGTGATAAGGCTGAAAGCAAGCAACCTAATAAGGAGAAAATTTGATATTTTAGTTATTACTGTCCATACGGACACTTACTACAACGCGTATTGCCGATTCATATCTTCGAACACTGCTGTTTTCTTCCTTTTATGACAACTTTTTTAAGACTTATGTTTCACCTTTAAGATTTTCCTGCAAATTTCAAATATTTTTCACTCTTTCAGGAAAAACACTGATTGTGCGTTACATATGTCCCGGACTGAAATATGTAGCACCTGTCTTTTCATGGATCTTTGTGCTGTCTTTGAGTTTTTCGTGGTATTCCATGTTTCTGCACCATAGATCAATGTGGTTAATATGCACTGATCATACACCTCTCTTCTTAAAGTCATTGGGATATTTTTGTCGCACAATATATTTGCCAAAACATCTTCATCCTATTCTTATTCTGTACTTCTTCTTTTGTATTGTCTTACAATTTGACCCAGATATTTGTATTCCTTGATTTTCACTATTTCTTGTTCTTCATGTTCCTTATGTTGTCATCTGGTGTGTGATTTACCATGTATTTTGTTTTTCCCCTTATTGCATCTTAAGACCGATTGCTTTACTTCCCTTGTTTAGATCCTGTAGTTTTCTAATCTTCATCAGTTGCCGTCATCAATGCAGCAGCATCGGCAAAGTGTAAATTTGTGAGTTTTTCTCCGTCAATGTTAATTCCTCTCTCATGTAGTGGAGTTTCTTGAAACATCTTCATAGCGGCTGTGACAATTTTTGGTGGGATGGTGTCGCCTTGTCTGACTCCTCGTTCAATCTTTATCTTTTGTGATTAGCTCGGTCAATACTTATTCTGGCGTTGCGCAGTTGGCGGTCTTACATCAACTTTACATAGTATACATTTACTACCTGCCCTCCTCATAGCTCTGAACAGGTTGTATGTTACAAAAACGAGTCGATGCCTTCTCATATCAATAAACCCACATCCACACTGTATTGATACCGTCTGTCTCTATTACTTGTTGCACTTTTGGGGTCCATTGTACCCCTCTCGAAACCGTTTGTTCTCTTGGTTGATATGCGTCTAACGGTTGTTTTAAAATCCTGTTCGGGATAATTCGGATAGTATTTTTGTACAATGGGATAACTAAAACCGGCTTATGGTTGGGTAATTCCCTATATTAAGGTAGGAAATTAATAGTTTCTTAATTATCCTTTACCAATAGAGACCAACATTGAAAAAAAAGTGATCAAGAAAGAGTTTATAAAATGGCGTTTAAGCAGCTTGAAATTTTTGACACGAGATTGCCTTTTAGGTACCTTTACTGTGAAAACACTCATGTCCTTAAGAGTTTAAGTCCATTCATGTCGCCACAGCTGCAAGTAAACTCAATAGCAATGCCGTAATGTCCTCAACTACTTTCCGATTGCTGTCAAATCAGAAAAATTATTTAAAAGATTGTCCCACAGCAGCTCTACAAGCCATGATAAAAATATCTTGTATAATGGTCAACCAGGTTTTCGTCATCAGCACTCTACCTCAAGTGATGTACCGCATTAAGTAAAACAAATAAAACAAATGATTAGATACTGATTATAGAAAAGTACATTTGGTGCGTTTTATTGATCTTATAAAGTACTCGATATGGTCAATCATATGATTCTTTTTGACAAATTATCTGATATGTGGTGTTTGAATGCACTGTTTTCAATCTTACCTTCCAAATCGTCCGAAAATTAAAATGTTTAAATGATACCAAGTCAAATCCCTGCCATAAACGCTTCAAGATCCAGGGGATAGGAATTGGCCAAATCTATTCGCTCTTTTTACATTACATGCCAAAGTATATTGAAAGTATTCGACTTTTGAAACGTACAAACTCTCAGAACTTTGGTAAAAAATTTAACCAACTGTATTAACAGGTGAACAGCCCGCGTTGAGTAAATTTACCCATTTTTGGGTAAGATACAATGATTGGGTACATTTCGCCTAACAGTGGGCAAAAATTAGCCAGGTTTAAAGTTAGAGCTGGTCTAAATCACAATCTTTTTTTGTATATACAAAATTACAGTTATTCACATTTTCTTCATAACGTAACTAGAACATTTCAAAGATTAAATGCAAACTCAAGTATAATACCTCGTGTCAATACAAAGAAAACGAGTCTTCTCTGATGGACTTATTACAGTTAGACCAGTCTAACTTTAGACCCGGTCGAACTCTTTTAGCACACGGACCAAACATTATTGGCCTGGAGTGTGCCCAGGCTTAGAATTAACAGAGTGCTCATTTAAGATGGATTTAAATAAGAAACGGAATAAATCTGATTTTGACTTACTTTATCTTTCAAATCCCTTAAGTGCCTTTAAGTTATTTTTCAATGATCTCTGGATTTTACTCATTCCCTGCATTATTTTTTGTCTTTATGTAGGTTATTCACACGCAAAACCCAACTGCCTATCACGAGGGTGACTACCCACCTCAGCAAGGACAACACACCGTGGTCATTGTTGACGGTTACACACACAACAAAGACAGCACAGGACAAAAAACAATGTTTTTGTAATGATGACCATATTGCCGTGTGCTTATGCGCCTTTAGATTGACCTCACCGAAACAAAATAAAAATCAAGCCAAAAAAAAAGAATGCGCTGCAATCATCAGATGGATTACTTAACGACTTTGTTCTTTCATGCAATCAAATGGGGGGAAAATTATCCGGACACACTTCGCTATTTCGCTGGCAGGTATCGATCGGCTTGATGCGGTCCGAAGTGAGACACAGTAGTCAGCAGATAGATTTTTCGAAAAACAATTTATTTCCTTCCTTCAGGCGAAGAAACAGCAGGTGAGTTGCCTAGCATTGCAAAGCACCCGATTTTCCCCCTTCAAATCTATGTTACATCCTGCATTTCGTCATCGGCCGAAAATTTATGAGGACCCACGCACGACGCCTAGAGTCTCTCTCATCATCTTTTTCTACGGATCATTATAGCCCGGCACAATGGCAGACCTTTTTACTTTTCTTTGGAATGGTTTGGACTTGGCCGAATCTGAACATCACCATTCACCGTGATTAGAATGTGTTGAGAACTCAACGGCATTTTAGATGTCCCGAGAGTACAACATACCCGCCAGGTAACAACGTGTTTGAATCCGGTACTTATTACACCGTGTCTCAAAAATAACCTGAGCTGGAATTGACTGTTTTCAAAGGGTTCTACTAACTGTTTCCAATAGGAAAGCGTCAACTATTCATCTCATGAACTAGAAATTATCCATCAACGTGCATTTTTAGAACCAGTATGTGTGGAAGTTCTGTATTTAACGGTTCAAGAACGTTTTACTTTTCAAACTACTTTTTATTGAAGAATCCAGTCAGGACCCCTTTTAAAAACATTTATCCAAATTGATTAGCTGATTAAAATACATTTATAGATAATCACACACGAAATAAGTTTACAATGGCTTCCATACACTTTTAAAGTGTCTGATTAAAATCTACCTAACTCATGCAATTACAAGCCGGGTACTCTATCAACTATATACCCAATGATTGGGTACACAATTTACCCAAGTTGCGTATTATTTTACCATCTTGGGGGTTAAAAGATTTTAAGAAATATTGGGGATGTCTCCAAAGCTTTTGAAGAAATACTTGGATAGCATGCCTTAAGATTGTTAATGTGCATTCATAGTTGCCGTCGTTGAGAATCAACTTAATTGGGTAATGGTTGATAGATCACTCGGGGAATAATTAAAGGGTTAAACTTTTATACCCCACGTTTTTACAAAGTACTTTTTAATAGTTTTAAGGACAGGAAGTCCAGAAAGGTACCGTGAGAGCATGTGTCTCGTCTATATCTTACAAGAACCAAGGAAAGGGTGAAGAATTTTTTTTGCTTCTGCTTTTTGCATTGCGTTTAGACTCTTTACCCACCGAAATGAGTTATGTTGCGTTCCTGATCCATCACACATCTACCCCAATGATTACAATAATAATGATAATTTGAAAACCAATCGATTGGAATGTCAAAGAAAGAAAAAAGATTGAGGAACTGTTGAAATTTATGTCAGATTAAATTGTCCTGAAATGAGATTTTCACCTATACAAATATGAAATTTTTGGTCGTCATTTCTATATCATATTAAATTACTTGAAATTTGATGGGCAAGCTTCGGTACCAAAATAAAAGATAATATATTAACTTAATTTTGATTATTTCGATGGCTCGGGGAATTTTAAGATGCAATTACTAACCCAGAATTTCATATACATCGCGAGTCATTTGGGGAATGGGGTGTGTGTGGGTAATATGGAATGGCCCAAAGGATTTATTTTGCCTATAAAATTTCAATAAACTTCAGAGCTTCTGTATAATGGTAACATGCATGTATCGAAATTTTATACCCAACTGTTTTCTACTATACAATATATTGTCTCAAGTTTTGTATCAGGGAATTGCGTATGTACAGTGCGCTGATAGCAATGTTATGCCCACATTGATATAAGATCTATAGTACCTAGACAGACGGGTTCACGGGTAACGGACAGGACACTACCCGCGGTGGTGCGGGACCTGGGCCTGGGGCCACCTCTTGGAATGTTTTATGTGAAAGGGGTCTGTGAGAGTTCTTCCTATAAATCTATAGCTATATTAAATATATGTGTTTCATTCAAACGAGGAAGACACCTTCAAAGGGACACTAAAGATTCGTAACTACTCTCCCGTCAATTGCCGTACTCTGGTATCGTTATTCGTCAGATTCAATGTTAGCGAACTCGAGAGTTTAAGTCTGTTATACTCGAATGTATGGAACGCTGGTTGTATAAAAACGTACACTGTGTCTCTAAAGTAATAGAGGCACAATGCTATAGAAACACAAAGCTCTCGTAGAGACAATGTTTTAAGAACACAAAGTCAGAGATACAAAGTTATAGACATCATATATAGACACTTGTTATAGATACACAAAGTCATGGAGACACAAACACAAAGATATAGAGACACAGTATTGTAGCAACACAAAGACAAGGTTGTGTGTAGCCTCCAAAGACAACGTTATGGAGACATAATCTTATAGAAACACAGAGTCATAGAGACCCAAATAGCGTAACTGACAGCTCTTCATTATAGCCGTATATGATATAATGGCAAACATGATTAAAAAGCCGCTTGTATAAAAACTTGTTTTTCTCTAGCTCTATAACGTATAATATGATACTTGCGTTTATTTCACATATAGTTTATCTCTCTGCTTTTGTTTTTCATACAGTTGTTTCTATTGATTTGTGTTCGCTGTGACTTTGTGTTTCTTTAGCATATTGTGTATCTATAACTTCGTGTTTCTATATAACATCGGTTCCAAGATCTTTTGTCTATATAACTTGAGTTCTTGTAGCATTTTGCTCATTGCTTTTTCTCTATACTTCTATAGACCCTATTCCTAATTGACGCTTTCCTGTCGTTGAGAGGCAAAATCGGTTTGAACGTTGTCGACCTGTGTTTTTATAACGTTGTGTTTCTATGATTTTGTGTCGCTATAACTTTGTGTTTTATAACGTATACCATGAGAACCACTACTGGCTGCCTTATTCCTACTCCATCTGAGTTTCTACCACCTACTGCATCTGAGTTTCTACCAGTGCTTTCAGGCATTGCACCTGCAGACCTTCGGAGAGAACATCACACACATAAACTGGTGAACAAGGCTCTGTTGGACAACAATCACCTGCTGCATAACACTGTCAAAGAATCACACAATACGCAGACAGAGACTGCGCTCTCCTCCACCTTTCTGTCGACCGCGAAAGTTACTTACGCCGCTAAACTCTCCAGCTCCCCATTCAACATCTTACAGATGGAACACTGCCTGGCTAGATACCCCAAAACCAGACCAATTCACTATCACACCTATTACAGGTATAACTAAGTATCACACCTATAACTGGTAGCAATCTTCCACGCAAGGAGTCGGTTATTTCAACAGCAATATGCACCGATGGGGGCTGCGACCATCTCCAGCCTGGCAACGTGGCTCTCCATCACAGACTGCAAATCTACATTCTCAACTGGGCCCTACCTTTCGTCCACCGGTGGACATAGACCTCTCAAATCCCAACCAACAGTGAGTTGTCCTCCACCAAATTCAACACATTTAGCTACTGCCTCATACGCAAGAAGAAGGTAACGTTGTGTATCTATATCTTTTGTTTCTACAAAATTGTGTTTCTTTGACTTTGTGTCATCTACTTTGTGTTTGTATAACATTGGGTCTTCATGAAGTTTGTTCATAACATTTTGTCTCTATGACTTTGTGTTTTATATTTTATTATGTCCCTATGATTTATAGCATTAGTTCAATAACGCATTAACGCTGTGGCTCTATGATTTTGTGTTTCTATAGCCTTGTGTCTCTATAATAGAGACACAAAGAACGTAAGTTGTTTATACAAACAGCGTTCCATACGTTTGAAACTCAATTTGAAACGAGGATGCAATGTCGTTAACGGAGTAGGGGCCTACTTTTATTGTCTTACTAGTACGTACGTTTTTATATCCAATAAACGCAACATGTTTCTGTCAGTGACAGACACAAATACAGCACAGTGGCCCTTAGGGCAGGAACATTTGTTCATAATCTGACAACCGCTATACATGCATCTTTTCAAACAAAGTTTTAGAATTAAGCTATGTTGGCGGGAGCCTGTTTCAGCATTTACACTTATATGAAGTGTACCTTTAGTTAGAAACGAGGAGGAAAACCTTTGGTCATTTTACTCAAGAAGTAAAGACGAATTGTCTTACTATAAGTCTACTACAGTTACGGCCTGTAGGTTTGGGATGAAGCTTAATCGTTTTGAGTAATGCCCGCGACCTAATTCCGGGTGTCCGAATTCTTGGCAAAATGTCATTACTTGGTGTTTTATTTCGCTGGGAGGTCGCAAGAATGCAAATAATGTAATTGGTACTATACCTAAGAATAACTGGGTCAGGGTTCTTGTTACCAAACCTGTTTTGTTAATATGTTAGCGGTATATTTAACTAAATGTTACAAAAATTATCAAATTCTAAAAACATTCCAAAATTGTAATGAATTATTGCGACCTGGTTTGAAACTCAAATAGCTTGTAAAATAATTTTGCCAAATATTGGCAACTTTTGGTGAATACTTGCCATGCTAAATTTGATTTTAATCGCTAATAACAAAATAGTTTCATACCTGACACTGATGAACTTGGGGCAAATACAGGGAAACGGGGAAGGGGAGGGGTTGATATGAACCTGTGTCTCAGAAATGTACTAATATAATGCAATGTATTACGTCAGTCTATAGTAGGTGCCGTATATACATTGGTTTTAACTTTTCACAACGATTTCTGCTATTATAGACTCTATGTAATTTTTGATTAGCGTTCTGTCAACGGGGTTGCCCAGGTGACGGGGTTAATAGGTCACACATGTCCGAACTTCACTATCAGAGTGGAGGATTTGAGACAAGGAATTGTATCAAACAGCCCTAAATGCCTTCCGGATTTTCTCCCAGTTTTCTCACATTTCGCACCTTCATTAATTCAATACTTATTCCTGGGAATTATTGAATCTTGAATGTTTCAATTCCACCAGAACAGCCGAGTCACGTCCCCCGTTTTACCTTAAAACAGTGTTAGAGTCTCCCCAGGGTCCTGCAGTATCCTTATTTGTGTTAACCTCTTCACGGATAGCAGATGTATTATTAATAGAAGGCTGTGAAGCATCCGTGTTGTCCCAAACGTCAGTGACCGACCGCTCATGCAACGATATGTTGGGTATCACTTCTCAAGCAGAATGCCGAAAGATAAAAAAAATGCTCCCTTCTGTCTAGAGAAGTTGTCATCCCCATAAATATTGCCTGAAAAATAGTTTTTCGCACATCACATGTTCTAAAAGGTTGGTTTTTTCTGGAGTGACAAAACATATTTACTCAAAAGGGTGTCAATGTATCAGAAATCATTGAGCGTAACTTTTTTAGTGTCCCAGTCAACTGCCTGACCAAAATAAGTGCGATTTTCACGGGCTTTTTTAACATTTTGTGCACGGCACGCAAAGACGACAGCTGCAATATTTCCTTAAAATGGGATAGAGAAAATTTCTACAATTAAATATCATTCCCAACATGCTGTATAACGCCTATTTGAAAATACAACTTGAAAAGTAGGTTAAAATTTTTCCTGGCCCAAATACGTGTGCTATTTTAAAAGCATTTGGCGCTTGATATTGTATGCACAAGACGAGATCCAAAGTCGCTTGGCAAAGTTATATATGGCTATATTTAAAGGAGAGAAAAACACTTTGACCAACACACAAAACCGCGCTTGAATTTTTTGTTAGTTATTAGCAATATTATTATAAATATTTTATACTAGATTCCAGTGGATAGTGGAATAGCCTCTACTTTGTAGGTGGACGTATCAATTGAGGGGATTAGTATATAAAAACTTTAGTCCGTGTATTTGTGGTATGATGTGCGCTATATAGCCACGATAGCCACCCTCAGCGGTTGGTCCATTTCCGGAGTCCCAATCAATACTCAAAAGCATAACCCTAGAATTTCAAAAGAAAGCGCAAACTAAATCCAGGAATTTTCATTGAAAGCAGGTGAAAGCTGATTTTATGAATAGTGAAGATAAAAGTTCTGCATTGATACACGCAGGTGACTGAAGCCTTTAAAATTTAATTATATGTTATTTTAGAGGCAATGTTTTTAAAAACCAATTCTGGGGTAGATCACACAAAAAAAAAAAAAAAAAAAAAAAAGCTGCCTCACACTAGGATAAAATAC
>JAMKCH010007948.1:0-35927 GCA_023653785.1 Ophioderma brevispina | reverse complement strand
CCTCACTTATCCTATTGGAATTATCTTTGGCAGCAACTTAAACATTATGAAATAGCTTTCTGATGCAGACCACATATGTTAGAATATATGTTATTCAAAATGGCGGACACAATCAGGGTCAAGTTTTTTTTTACACCCCCTGTATATTCCAACTGGGTTCATGTTCTGTTGCCCATCAGTTCTAGTTGTATTCTATTTAGAACCCTCATTTTCATCAAGTTTTAGCATAAAATACATACATCATTGCTTCACATATATTGATTAACATTCCTTCAAAGTGCAAAGATCTATAATGAAATTCCATAAAGTTGTGCAACCTAAGTTTGGATGTCACTATGAAGAACATTGCTCTCAGGCCACAGTGTGTTCTACTTGTGTGATTGAGAAATGCCTGCCTTTCCTTTCTTTTTTTCTTTAGTGTTTGTCTAAAAGACTGTGCTTAGTGCTTGTGAAAATTAATTTTAAAAGATTAAATACTTACTTCTCAAGCACTATTTACTGTTTCTGATATCTGCTGAAAGTTCTCTCCCATCTCTGTATGCTCTAAAGATAGCTGCTTTTTTTCCTGATGGTTAGTGTAGTCCGTTTGGAATCATGTTCTCTTTCCTTTTGGCATGGAATCCTTTCGATTTCGAGCCTGGTCGAGTGTCGTTGTTCGAGCGTCAGCTTCTGTGTTCTTGTGTGGTGTGATAGCTGTCCCTTGAACTTTTCAATGACTCCAAGACTTCGCCTTTAATGTGCAGTTACTGGAGATATTTTAATCTATTAATGGAACAATTGGTTTTAAAAAAAATAATAACTTTTGTATTTTTGCATTCTTCACTTTTCTAGATCTGCGACACCAATAATGACACTAATAACAATGTTAAGGCAAACTTTTCCTATTCATGAGGTGAGGCAATAAGATTTTTTACATCATGTCTACCCTTAGTCAAATCCTGTCATCACAAACAGCCTGTTATACAAAATCTTAATTGCACACTTAGCATACATTAATATTCATACCCTTTGTACTTGGGTGACCCAATCCTGGTCCAATTTTCAATGGTGTATATGGAAGAAAGTTCACCAAAAACATTGATTACAATTAACTGTTAAAGGTGATTGTTATTCCAGCCGCCTTCGGTTTTATTCATTGTTCACTAGATATCTTTGAGAAGCTTATCACAAATTTGAACTTATCCCTATCTTGCAGTTTTGTTCTATGAGCATTGCTTATTTCCCCCATGGGCATAATAGGCCACTGTGCTGAATTTCTGTCCGTTTACGGAACAGAAAATACAAATTGTGGAATTTCTTACAAATACGGATGAATTTTGCACTAATTTTAGGTACACTGGATTGCTAGGCTAATGGTTCATAGATATAAATCTCAATTTTTGAGGTAAGTCGGGGGACGAGGTTGTGGATCATGAAATGCCCCTTTAAAGTGGTGCAGCCATTTGGATAGTAAAAGCAAGAATGTACCAAATTGTCCTATAGGACACTGTGTGTTAATAACGTCTCATCTTACCCCGAGCCTTTTTTTATAACCCCACCCGAAGGGGGTGGGTTACCACCACTTTGGATTTCCTCTTAAACATCTCCAATTCCTATGAATTTGGTACCATAAGATAAGCTTAAGTTTCTACTTCTACTGGTATCAAAGTATACAACATTCCCATTAGACACCATATGACTCAAACATTAGACATAGCACTAGAAGGTTTATGTATATAAAACACGACATTTCTTATCATGTATAGCCAGAAAACACAACAAATAAAACTTTTGGTGTAAAATTGAATTCTTCCTACACTGTGCTGAAAATATTTTAAAGGGACACTACTCGATCCTCCGTCTCGACCACCACCACCATCATCAGCAAAGAAAAAACTGTATACGCTTGCAGTTTTCTAAAGTAAAAAATACAGCAAGTAACTTGCGTCATCCCCCTGGCAAGATGCAGTCTGGAACATGACCTCAGATGACCTTTGACCTTGGTCCATACCTTGACATCATCCACACATGAATGAACCCCTATTGCACCTAACCATGGAACTATATAATAGGAAGAAGTGAATCGCGTGTAGTATGGAATAGTCCAAGCCCTAACCGCTTTCTCTCACATTCAGCGCGCCGTGGTCGTTGTTGCGCAAGCACTCGCGCGTCGTCCCTGTTGGTGCGCAAGGCACACCGCATATAACAATCTGTGCGTCACGCGTTATGTATCAGTTTGCATTTTCCCCAGTGTTCCATTGTCTGTCGACGATTTTTCTGCAATAATTATGCGAACATCAATCGTGAAAGAAACCATGCAATCTAAAAGATTCCGCATTCCTAATGGCACGAGAAAAGTCTCCTGATGACCCCTGTTAATTTTTGCTTAAGAAAAGAGATATTTCTGCCCGAGTGATAGCATGTGGCAGTGTGACGAACGTAAAATACCTCGTGTTCATAAATACGCATTAAGGATTTTCCAATACGACGATACCTTCAACCAAATATGTGGTGCCCAAAACTATTATAATGAAGTGCGTAGGCTCATTATATACTTTTGGGCACCTTGTTTTTGGTTACGCTGTTCGGGAGAATCTTCGGGTCTGTGTTATATTTACGGTCGTTGACCTTTTAACCCAAGTCATGTTTAAAGCAATAATGGCACATTTTTTGAAGTAGCGCTCCCCAATTTTCAAAAATTTGATATTGTTGCAGCAGTTACGTTGGTAATTCTAGGAAACTATACCTGCGAACGAGAATACTAAAAAAGCGTATTTATCACAAAATCAAGCTGTTTGTAATTATAATTGGATCCCATATGGGACTAACGGCAGAGCTGAAACGGTACGTTTAAGTCCGATCCATGTTAATAGTGCCAACTCAAGTAAATAACCTCTACCTGAACCTTGCCTGAACTTTAAAACCACTAATGGTTAGCGTAGCACCCCTACATGGCGCTATTTCCCGACTACGTCACATTGAAAGGCCGTTTCCAGTCATCCGTGTGAATTTATTAATCGGGGATCCCCGAATAATAATTATTCTAGTACAAAATTCCTTCGTTTGTGACACAATAGACATTTCGAGCTTAAACCATTTCACGGTATAGTTTACTATCCAGTTAGCAATGCAACCGTGTAAAATCCTCAAAAGTTTTGAAAATTTGGCGCTCTTCAAAAAAATGTTCTAATATTGCTTTAATCGGACTTAAACTTTTCAACCAAACGCAAAACAACAAAAACCTAACCAAAACCTAACCAAACTGGAACCACACATCCATCACATACATACTATACTACAGACTCGCACATCTCCGCAATATCCCCGCTGCTTTCAGCCAGGGATAAAAATGGGTTGTTCACTATTCTTGCCCATTTCAATACAAACACTTACTGCTTCAAAATTAAAGGCACCTATCCGTGATTTTGCTCCCGGGGGGCCACTTGTATTTAAAGTGGTATGAGCTGGACATTGACTTTCACAATGCAACCCTAAACATGTATTTGTCACTGACTAAAAAACAGCTAAAAACCACCCTAACAAGTATTTTATCTGTTTATGAATACCCTCAACAAGTAACTTGCAGTTGCATTGAATGTAATATCCCTTTATTGTCTTGCTTTGTTTTACTTACCAAGTTCCTTTCAATATTTTGGATGATTTTGAGGCCCTGCTTAAATGAGATATAACATTGACATTTCAGGGTTAAGAAAAACATACCCCTTTTTTCCCTAGTTTGCGGTTTTTTTGATACCCTAATCGATGTACGCCCGTACATCGCCTGTTTGAAAAAAGACCCCTTTTTACGCGTTTTCTTGTTCACGCATCATATCCTCATTTGAATATAAGTGGCCCCCCGGGGATTTGCTCAATAAGAAAATCGAAAAAAAATCATCAAAAATCCGATTTTTGGCATATCTGTAACAGAAATAGTCTCCTAACATACCCTACAAATGATAGGAACCAAAAGCAGCCGAATAAGCACAAATCACATATTGAATTATGAGAAGTTTCAGAGAGATTTACGCATTGTTTCCGTATCCGTTTTCTCTCTTTGGCCTTTGGAGCCTACAGTTTGGCGAGTAATTTTTGAACTTATTTCCTCTAATCATCTTTCAAACATTTTATCATAAGCGGACATTTTTATGGCAAATCCTTAAGGTTTAACCTCTCTACTCGTCCATATTTGACTTGCTCGGTTTGTATAAACTTGTGGCGTTACCATTATGCGTATGGATTCAACCTTCGAATTTTGACTGTTTCTGCGCATGCCGCCTGGTTTGAAGAAGCCCCGTCGGGAGATGTCTTGGCACACGAACGTATATAATGCTCATTAATTATGCTTGATATTCTTTGTAGCCCGAGTCCGGTCCCATTCATAACTAACAACATTGGCGGATAAGTTCATACGTTTCAAGTACGAAGGATTTGAGCAGACTCAGTGAACGAATTTCATATGGCTTCAACGGCAAGTTTTCATCTGCATTATTTGAGGTGGAACACACTTTTGCAAGCCTCGGGAAGAAACTTGCATATTAGATCAATGTTTTCAAATCCTAGTATGACCCTGATCAATAAACAATTACTTGCATGCAAAACAATCTGTGAGTCGAAACTTCAGTGTAATTTTACATTGCATTTTCCTTTTCAGAATCAGACAAATAAGCCGACTTTTTCTTTTTTTACCAATATTGTGTGCACTTCTACCACATTTTTCCTTATGTTACACCGGCCTTAGCGTTTCCCACAGCTGTTTGAAAGTCTCATTTATTATGACAAAACGAGAATAAAACAAAAAATATCAATGCACACACTTTTACGACAAATTGGAGTATTTATGCCACTAACTACATCCTGTGTAAATTTGGTGAAATTTCATGTGTAACAAATATAATTTTTCCCATCAAAATCTAGTTTTACACTTCTTTCTATGGAAATAAAATATAGAGGGCTCTATAACGTAAATTTACGACCCTTTGTAGGCCTAAATGGCACGGATGGAGAGGTACTAGGTCTTGCATGTCCCTATTATATCAGTTGTCAAATTGTGTCGCCATTGCTTAAAATTGGCTCTAAAAATAAAGAGACCATTTGGCATGGGGTCAAACAGCTTGTGTCAAGTCACAGTACAACTGTGTAACATTTACATGCCTAATTGTAGGTAATTAGACCTGTGATGTTTTAACATAAATACACACTAATTCAGGGTAATATCATCATGGATTCTGGGTCAGTGATATGGGAAAAAGAACCTATCAATTTCAATTAAGCCCAGCCTCACAAATATGCCATACCTCAGTGAGTGTCTCCTTTGTCTTGTGCATGTTGTGTTTTAAACCACTGAGAAAATGTTATTTCTCAAGGCAGGATACCAAGTATTGAGATCCCTGAAGATGTTCATCCACCTCTTGGAGTGTCCAAGTGTTGATTATCTTCAAGTTGCATTTGACAGAGTTTGTTCCATACTTCAGAAACCTGAAGGATAATCAACATGTTTAAGTTTTAATGCATATGACCTAACAGTATGGTGGTTCATTGGTATGTGTGCAGCTACGGACCCATCACAATACTGAATTTTGCTTGTGGTAAGGACTGAACTTACTGCACAAAGGAACAAAACTGATACTGCAAAGCGCTGCAATTTTTTTTTAAAAACTTGCAAGGCCTCAACTCCGCCCTTCAGGATATACCCTAACGTCAGTGGTCAAGGTCACATAGGGTCATTGGTGGTAAATTTGCATACACTCGGATTCCTGAATGCATGCAAGATGCTACTTTTTGAACAGAGTAAAAAGTATTGGGCAATTCAAGTGGGCAAGAGTAAGTGGGACACAAAACTTGTTTGAAAAGTAAGGGGAGGTTAAAGGCTGACCTAAATTTCCAAGGGAGGCCACCCTCACTTTTCACTAAAATGTTTGTTTGCATAACTAATGAGTGGTCCATATATCGGATCACTGTGTTTAATATACCTACAACGAAATCAAAATCCTCCATATAGAAATTCACAACTTTGTCATCAAATTTACTCCACAGTATCCTGTTGGCACTGTTACTTATTATTACACAAAATGGTTTACTGTATTACCAAATCTGATTCAAGTCAACATGGAATGGAGATTCTAGGCAACTAACTGCAGTTCTCGTTTGACTATTTTTACTTACACAGACAAAAATAGTTATATTTTGAAACAGGGAATGTAACTACAGTGGGCGGCAGAGCCCCCCACTCAGCTCAGATAGCCCCACCACTGAACAATCATTTTAAAACTCTAGAGCCCACCACTCAAGTCAAACAAAATGACAATTTTATCATTTTATGATTTTTGCAATTTTTGACTATTTTTATTTAATAAGGCATAACATTATAAAATAATGTGTCAATTTTCGTCAAATAACACCCCCAATTAAAAATGTGCTAGCTACCACCCTGTTTTGAAATCTTGAGTCTGCCCTTTAATAAAATTTAAGGTGATTTAAGAGTGAAAACATTAATATTTTCACAGATTTGACCTTTGACCTACAGAACCAGATCCATACTTACTATTCAGGGACAGAATTAGCCGACCAATTGCGCGTTAATAGGCAAGGTTTGTCAATCATAAACCTGTGATTGTTTGAATGTGTGTATGGGCGTGCATGTTCGAACAAATGATTTAAATGGTCACAAACAATGCCCATTTTGAGTCGGGTTTTCAATGCACTGATGCAATCATTCCACATAAATAACTTTCTTGTTTCAAAGTTTTACATGTTCACAGATTATTCTTTCATGGCCGACAGTTTGTTCTGGCAAACCTTCAATACGTCAGACGCGCCAATTGGTCGCCTTATTCAGTCCCTGACTATCAGGGTCCTTTGAATGCAAAAGTCATAAAATTGCACAGGGATGTGGGAACGCACTTGTTTGTGAAGATGATGACACCACTAACAACATCTCTGACAGAACAGTGGACACTTTCCCTCTTCTGGCTAAAGCTGCCAGATGAATATAAAACTAAAGAATAAAATTCTCCCTTCACGTAAGAGGCTGGATGACAGTTATCACACGGTCCATCACCGAGACGTGGAGGACCTCTTTCAAGCTTACTCTGTCGGCTTCAGCACAAGGCATTGTTATATATTACTATAATGTGTTTACTTTTATAGCATCAAATTTGATCCGCTCTGTTTGTATAAATCCCTTAAAATCGTCATCAGATTGAGAGCAGACTAGCTGTGTCAAGAGTTCAAGTTTTGTTGTATTGCTTTCTGTAACCTGGGAATGGACTCCGTGGAAACTTGTACATGACTTCTTGGAAAGACACTTGGATTGTACGTTTCCCATGACATGTCCGTTTTTGCTGTGTGGGTAGTAAAAACATTTTCTACTGCCTTCCCCCAAGCCACACAGTTTGGACATGCTGACGATGGTGTGGTTTTTGCCATTGGTCACTGCATTCTTGGAGATTTGTGGTGGTCTCGGTCTTGGACGCCTACAAGGTGGAAGATTCTCTTTTTTGTCTATTAGCCCAGGTTTTAAGAACTTGCGTATACATGACAGAGATTGGTTAACTACAAGATGTAAGGCTTTACAAGATCTGATGTAGCCATCTGTATTGATACCTGCGCCGCCATGGTAAGTATCACAAAACCGTCGTTGAAAAAACAAAACCTGAAATAATAAGACAAGAGAGTGGTGGTTTAAAAGATTAGAACTTGTTTTCATCCAGTTTACACTCTTATTCAGTTGTTGTGAACATTGGACGGTGGGTGAAACTACTGCGTACAAATGCCCATAACAATTTTGATAATAGCCCCCCCCGAGAGTGCACCCACAGAAATTATCATCAGATAACTGGGGTTATGACATGCCATCCTAATAGCAAAAGTGAATTCACTTCAATCAGCATCACATCCACAGCGCGACACTGTAGTGCTAGTCTTAAGACTTAACAGTTTCCCAAAATGCCCAAATCAAGCAGGTCGTGTCTTATCCCCCCACCCCTTTGTAGATCCTATACAGCAGCCCTTAATACTACAAACAAGCTAAAGAGGCAAATTGCACCATTAAGTTTACAATACATGCATTAGTCTAAGGGCATAGCCATCAGAGTGACAGAGCTGGTGAGCGCCTCAGAAAATGTTGTCAAGGTAATCAGGAGGAAAAGCTAGATGTGCTAATGTCCTTTTGAATGTTACTAGACAATAATTTGCCTGGGATCGGGAGATCAGGTCTGCAACCAGGAACTTGCCCTTGCCGCCTCGGCACTACCGGGCTGCCATGGTTACGCACCTGCACGAATCAATGGCAAAAATATAAATAGCTTATGCCAACAATTTGGTTACTTTTGCATAGCTCCATTTCTCTATAACCATGAGATACGAAACATACTTAGACCGGTTCAATGGGTGAAAATGGACATCATTCCTAACTATACCGGTAGTATGAGCATAATAGTGACTTTGCAAATTGAAATCTATGTCAGAGTTTTATCACTGCTTTTTCTGGACATAGAGAACAAATATCCTAATCAATACATATTATCTGCATTTAGGAATCCAGCATGGGTATTGAAGATGTCCAGTAGACCTTGGTCTGTACCTTGACGCGGGGGCGAGGAGGGTTTTTGGGGTACCCATGCTCGTAGCCTCGTTCCAGGAGTTCTGAAAGTGACCCCGAACAGAATCAATTTTCATTGAAATATACCCCTAAAGGGAACAGTTTTTTGGTGAAATATTCCCCTACCAGAGGCAATTGCAGTAAAAGTATACCCCTAACTGGACCTAGCTGTTTTCAACATGTAAATAACATAGGACCTTTAACAAGAACTAATATTACAAGAAAAAAATAACACTTGTGCTTCTGTAAGAAAAATGGCACACTGGGCACAAAACTGTTCATTTGCCATTTTTATAACTGGACCAGTCACAATCTTAACATGAATTTTGATAACCTTGCGGGACCTAGAAGAGATGAAAATGAATTTGATACCTCTAGCAGTAGTCCACTTTTTTTTGAACTAGCATGGGTACCCCACCCAAAACAAAATCCAAGACTCCCTGGAACTCTCGGTGGTGCCACATGGGTAAATCATGGCAGGTGAACCCTACACGATTAAAGGCCTATCAGTGATTTGCTAATCAGAAATCGAAAAAATAATCAAAAATCAAATTTTTACATGTTTTAAACAAGTCATAGTATCTTAATTATACCCCTGCACGTGCTAAGTCTGAAAGCAACCCTAAAATAAGGATAAAATCGGATGTTTTAGTCATTACTGTCGGTTCAGACACTTTCTACACCACGTATTTGAATGGGGAATTCATATCTTGAACATCTGCCATTTGCTTCCCTTTCTAAATCGGTTTTTCAGTTGCAAAAAAATAACTTTATGGAGAATTCTACAGACTATCCTTATCCTTCACTTATCATCCATTTCACACATCAAATTTTAAAAATATTTTGACATCTTCATCGTAATCACTGATAGTGTCTTTAACTCATAGGTAAAATATTTGTATGCAGTTATTGCTTAAAACCCTTTTTCCTGACTTTAAAACTCAGGGGTATACGTATGTGGCCCACCCCCTGGTGCTGCCCGCCTGTAACACCCCTCACCTTGACTATCTAATTTGTTTTTTGTTTAATCATACCTTTTGGGATACATTTCAGCAGGCACATAGCCAGCCCAGTAGTGAAATGGGAATATTATCCGATGTCACTGACTCAAGTAACATGATTCATCATGGCATTATAAATATAATTGTAAGAGGAAGAGGGCTGCCTATGACAACAAAGAAAATTGATAAAAGCAAAGTGAAAAAATGATCAAAAGACCTAACACAAGTTCTGGCACCTGTGAGACGCCCGATAATCGTGCTACGTAACGACTCGAGAAGATAAATGCACTAGTACCATTGCAGTGTATTGTCGTTTCCTAAATTAGTAACTACCAAGGTATATCACAATGCCTTTTCTTTGTGTTTGGGAAAAGACATGCGGCTCATGACAAGAAGTGCATAAATCAGAAATGTAGTCACACAAATCGGTGTGTAGGTGTGTATTTGTACATGCCAACACACACAGAAACATGCAAGCAATGCTACAGGATGATAGGACATGCACAATATATTGCAGTGAATCGAAGATGGCTTCAAGTTAGCCATGATCTACCTTTTTTACTTACTACTTGTGAAATCTGCTGCACATGATGGTTGTCCCAAAGAGCTTTAGATTCTGAGTTTAAACACACAGATGAATACATAAAAGGAAATGAACCATTTTAGCCTTTTGAGTTGAAAAGTGCAAGGCTTTCACTTAAATATACGTACAGCCTGCAATAATTTTACCATGTACATGCACCACAGTATTTCTAGTCTGTAATAAAAAAATAAGAAACCCAAGGGAAACAGGTGTTTTGAATTAAATTTTTCCTGTTGCAAAATATGAATAAATTATTGATGATTCATACAATCAAAAGTTAAAGCATACTGTTCACTGCAACAAATGAAGGCAATTATTAAAAATATCCTGACCATTGTGCATAATGAGAGCGTGAGGAAACCAGTGGGGCATTCATATGCCGGCTAGATCAGATCGAGCCCTGCCCTGGAAATTTAAGTTTGTCAAAATAGCAAAGTCAAAAGGGGGAGTTCTCTTTTAACTAGAAATTAAAGGCACCATCAATGATTTGCTAAATCAGAAAATCAGAAAAAAATCATCAAAAATCTGATTTTTGCATTTTTGTAATAAGTATAGGCTGGTGTCCTAACATATCCTGCAAAAGATAAGACTAAAAGCAATCTAACAAGGACAATTTGGATATTTCAGTCATACGAAGGGGCAGGACAAATGTGGTCCAGTGGATATAACTGCCGCCTCATGATCCAAAGGTTGTGGTTCGAGCCCGCTGCTGCCAATGTGTTGTGCACTTGGGCAAGCCGCACTTTACCTTACTTGCCTCGTCGACCCAAGCGATATTAGGGTAGCTGTTTGGGGAATATTACAATAAGAGGTGATAGGATTGTGCGCTGGCCAGCTGCCGCGCCGAGATGAGCGAAATGATTGTGCGATTTCATGACGGCAGCCTAAATAATAAATAGGAACAGCGCTTTGAATCCTTGGGAAAAGGCGCCTTTACAAATGTGGGTATTATTATATTATTATTATACTGTCCATACGGCCACTTAATACAACAAGAATGGAGGTCATACCTTTGAACACTGCTATGCTGTTTACTTCCTGTCATTTTTAAACTGGAAAATAAACATCAGGGAGTCTTACAGCCATACTTGACCTTTAAGCAATTCTGCAAATTTCAATCTATTTTTCTCTTTTGGGAGATCACTGATGTGGTTTTAAGAGACACACTGGAGGTTGGAAAAATGGACACCCTCACGATTTTCAAAATTGATTATTTTTGCATGGTTGTAAAGCGGTTATATACATTAGCCCACCTTGAAATGATTAGACCAAATCAGTGCCCTCGTGGGTAAACAAATGCTTATATAATAAAATGACTCCGCCAATACTATAAGTAGTGATGCACAGAAAGGTGGCCGTTAACAAAAGCACACACCGGAGTTGATTACCAAGGCAAGCACCACCATGTTGATTTAGGTAGCTTTGTGGTTTAATATCAATGAGTTAAGAGTCTATGTATCGTGTCTGTAATAGAATCATTTGTTGATTAAAGTTATGGCAAACTTAAAGTTAGATTACAAATTACCTGCGATGTCTTGAGCCTGTGATAAAGGCGCCTCAGAGATTTCCGATGAGGGCGCACTAAATTTGTAGACAAACAAATGCACATTTTTTGCATATAATATGCTGGGGGGTTAGTCCATACATAGTCATGTGTGCTGAAATAACTAAGCTCAAACGAAGTCCATCATATAGAAAATCACAATTTTGTTATAAAATTCTGGATCCGAAATTTTTGTATAGCGGTATCATTAGCACTGTTATTGACTGTGCATAACGTTATGCATGAAAACGAAAAAAATCCGATCATCTCTAACTTTTGAAGTAAGCATTTTAGGTAACTATCTTTAGTTCTCCAATCTTGTTCAAAATCTGTTGGAAACTTGTGCAGATTGGTTCTCGCCCCCTCATTTCAATGTGGCATGAGCACGACACACTTGGGCCAAGTTCGCTCCATATTATGTTCAACACTGACTTGGGAGGACGGGGGAAAGAAAGTCAGCGTTACAATGCGGTTCAAGCCTCTAGCTCTTGCATAGCTGCCAATATTAACAAGTGTTCCAAGGAGCTTAGACAAGATTGTGACTATTTTTAAGTTCTACACAAAAAATTATATTTCAAAATCTCTGAGTCATCCCTTTTTAAAGGAAATATGTCAAGACTTTTGTCAAGTCAGTTTGACTTACAGTCATAAAATATATGTACATACATCAAACATTCCCGAAAAAATTAATAACAATTTGATGTAAAATTAACAAAATAGAGCATTTTAACTATTTCTTTTTTGACCTACGAAGAAAACGGGCTGGATTTTTCGCCACGGCTTCATGACCAAAGCCGCCCAATTTTGCTCTCCTCGTGTTGTCAAAGAAGTGATGACCAAAACTTTGTGTTGACTCGAATTGTTCTTGACTGACACTGTATAATATTGATGGATTATGAAAGTAATAATAAAATTGAAAAATAAGTTACAGATGACATATTTTGTTTCATTTCCTTGTGTTGTAATATGATTAAGTGCCAACACTGAGATATGATGCGTCACAACGACGATAAATATGGCGGACTGTCATCACTTGGATGTCACCACTATGCTGCCGATGATGGATTTGTCGAGAATAGTTTCGAATAAGCTATTGGGCGGAAATTACACGGGCAAAATACTCAACAAATGTGGACAATTTTCAACTATTTGATTTATATGTAATCTAGGTTACTTAAGACCTTTCCATCCATTACCAAATTTCCAAATATCAGATTGACATATTTCACTTTAATGCTATCGTTTGAGGTAGTGTTATTTGTGGTAAAAATATCTGATCCTTTCAAGGCATAGCCATCATTTGCAGACCAAATGAAGAAATCAGAAAAAAATCTAGTTTTGGCCCGGGCCCGGCAGAGAAGGGGGGGGGAAGGGAAGAGGCTCGTACTTCCCCTCCCATCCTCTCCGTTTTTTAAGTCTTACACTACTTCTTCCCTTTTAATCACCACTTTTGTCCACCTCCCCTGTTTTCAAGCCATAAATAACATGATTAGGCCTATGACCAAATTTGGGGATGGCATATATAATGAGCGACGCCCTCCTAGTTGTTAACTTGATAAAAATATTAAACATACCAAGTGAGTGCCTGATGCAAATTCACAGGGATTACTTGTGCTAAATTGAAATGTCAATTTTAGAGAATTCTACCTTCACTGTTCCCTTAATTGTTGACAGGGCTGTTGTAGGACTTATTTTAAGGGGTGTGTGGGACTTTCTTGTAAATGTGGACCTAAGACTCCCTAAAATGATTCTTTTTGGGTTTTGATCACTATACTACCAAAATGGAATGACTGCGTTTTAAATCGAACTATTACATCTCCTCTGATGCGAAAAGAAATTACAAACTTATCTCAACAACTTGCTGATTGGCATAATAATTGCAAATGAGGTTCCTTTCTATCCTGTTCAAAAGCTACTACTCGCCGGTCAAACGGCTTACTTGCCACATCAACAAAAACGTTATATTCCTATTCAAGCTACTAAAGACTGCTACTTAAAATCACTCATATTACCGTTAACCACACAAGGCTGAAACTCTCTACCAGAAGAAATCACCATATCACCAACCATAATCACTTCAAGCAAGCATCTGCAATCAATACCCCCGAAAGAAATCAATAACCACAGAGCCTGCGCCCATCAACCCTAATCCACGTGCTTCATTTTTGGTGCTTTAATGTACCTACAAGACAAAATTGACTTTCTTGTCACGTGCGCTAATTGTGGAACTTTTTCAAACAATAAAGCAGAAAGTGGACCTTTTAAAAACCCTAGGCCTTTGGTGGAATTGGGAGGGGGGGGGGGGGTGCAACCACCCCTGTATACGGTCGCTTGTTGGTGACCATGAACCAACCATTACTGGAGAGGGTCCTAATTTGCATACCCCGAGGCTTGATGGAGACGTGATTTAGCAAGAAGGGACATGCCCATCTTACTTCTGCTGCCATGCCACCCCTTGTTAAAAGTAAACACTTTAGAATGCATTGACCAAGGAATATTCAGTTAGATTAGATGGCCCTGATTACTGGGTGTGGCCATTTAGTGGACCATGGGGTACTGCGACCTTGACGAATTGTGGCAAAGTCAGGGGTCACCAGTTATCCAGTGGCTTCGATCATAACAAATACACCCTACTAGTAGTAGTAGTAAAACCAAAAGTTTAAAATCTGGTTTTGTCCCCGTGAACGGGGGGGCTGTGGATCACCTCACAGTCACAGGGTTATTGGGTAAGATAAATATATTGACCAGATGCCTTCCTGACTCAATGTGCTGATATGGCCACAGTTAGATTCTCCAGATGCCGACGCACTTGTATAGATGCTCTTTTAGTTCTACAGGTAAACCCAGCTACCTTCTAATCAGATTTCGTTAGGACATGATGGGGGGGTGACCGGTTTAGCCGAGAACAACCCAGTTCTGGACACAGGGTAGTCTGGTACCATGGATCCGTAGAGGCCTCAAGAAAACCTGGACCAAATTTCTCTGATTACGTCAAATGAGCTTCAAAAATTTGGGCATCAAATTTTGACTAATAAACTCCAAATTTACAAGACTACATAACAACATTCTTAAATTATTTGACCTTAGATGAACCCTATTGAGCTTGAAATGACCTTCAAAATTTTTTGTTAGCATTGAATGTTGACTAAACCTACCATATTTGCATGACCATTCAAACAATAGATATCTGGGGGGGTCTTGGAGTTTTGGTCTGGTACCACTGCTCGTTCCAAAAAAAGAGGGACTAGCTGCAATTGTGGGACTACCGCTAGGGGTCTAGGGGTTTCAAATTACACAATAAAATCAAGTTCTCGTCCCGCTAGGGGTATCAATTCAGAAGATTGTTGACTGGCCTCATGAAAAACATGGGAAATAACGTAACATGCTTCAGAGTAAAATAACCCTGCATGGTGTAAAATTTCTTACAGTAATACAAGTGTTATTTTTCTCAATATTGGGTCTTTAAAAAGGTTTATATTTTTTTTATTTAACGTATGACATAGCACCCCCCCCCCGCCCACAGGTACACCCACACCGCCCACCTACCACACAGGGAGTTTTAGGGGTATAATTTTACCACAAATTGGTCCCGGTAGGGGAAGGGAATATTTTCACCGAAAAAGGGTTTATAATTTAACTGAATACCGGTCCCGTTAGGGGGGTATATTTTCACGAAAATTGGTCCCGTTAGCGGGTCACTTCAGATCCCCTGGAACGAGCATGGGTAGTCTCCCAACAAACTTTAAACCCGGACCCCCCACCCCCCCCCCCCACCCCCCCCCCCCCCCCACCCCCCCCCCCCCCCCCCCCCCCGGAACATTACTAGCAGGTTTTATTTACTGTGACCAAATATGTCACTTAATCTGGACCAATTTGACCAAAACTTTACATCATAATAATCTATAAATCTTAATTTAAACTTGATAGCAAAGATTACAAAAAATGACATTTTTTTCTATAGTGCAAGGATTGCATCAAGATACCAAAAAGATATGAACGTGGTCTGCTCTTGGGAACCCTGTGTTATAGATGAAGGCCATTAAAGGGACTTTTATGTTAATTAAAAAAAACATTTAGTGACCCCACATACACATACACACGCACAACAGGGTCCTGCCAGCTATAGCTGCGGCCCACAAATAACACGATTGGACACAAGAGGCAAACATTTATGGAACAAGACCCAAATTCATGTAAATGTATCAGATTTTCTAAGATCTAGTTGAGTAAAAGACTCGGTGAGTAATAAGACTTATTAATATATGTTCTCATGTGAATGCTTCAGGTTAGTCAAGTTTGGTGTTTGTTTGGAATTTATTCAGGTGCAATTTGCCTGGCATTATTTCTTTGTGAGTAAAAGGAACATAGTTTTGTGTTATTATATTAGCCCTTAATTCTGATCCTGGTATTTTGTCACATCAAATTTCTATTTAGTGTTGGTTAAAAGGTGCAACAAGAGATTTGGAGACACCCAAAATATTGTGTCATAATAGTAATTTCAAAATAGACACTCAATAGATTGCTTACCTTTATTATGCTCACAGAAATGTCTTAAAAGAGAGAAAAAAATGGGATTGATTTGCTTATATTTCAATGTAAAACATAGGATGAATGTCATATTGAACTCCTATACAAATTAGAAATGGCACAATTTTGTACCCAAGAAACATTTCTCCGCTTAATCCTTTCAGATGGGGAAAGTTTTATGGAAAGCTTACATCAGAGCAAAAAATCAGAACTTCGCTTTTTTAGGGAAACCTGATATGTGAAATCTCTCGTTGCACCTTTAAAGCATACAACCTCTCCGAACGAATGAATTGTCGACACGCCCCAAAAACTAACCAACAGGAATAAAAAACTCCGAAAACTATTAGGTTGCTACACCTTGAGTTGATAGGCAGGGTGGAGATTTTTGGGATAAGGTAGACATGGCCCCTATTCATAAGATTGTGGGCTTAAGAAAAGTTTGTACTTCTTAAGTTGATAAACTCGTTTTAAGCCAATTAGATAAAAAAAATACATTGGTGGTCTCGGACCGTTGTGCACCTGGCCGTTGCGGTTTGTGAATGATAGGCTCCAGGTGCCTTTGACCTCATCAACAAATGAGGTTTGCATGTACATACCAGTAAACCAAGTTTGGTTCATTCAACTTTTCAATTCAGGTCAATTTACATTGTCTATTGACCTAAAGATCTTTGACTTTGGTATGTGACCTTTGACCTCATCAACCGATGAGGGATCGAACATGTCGCCGGCGAATTAATATAAAAATTCGTTGGTTTACCCGTAAGCGCATTGATTTGGGCTTATTCATTTAGGTAATGGGCTAATTGTATATCACAAGCTTTCTAACCATGCAAAAATATCAATTGAAAAAATCTTAGAGGGCGCACTATTTTCCAAATGTGCCAGCAGGGGGGCCGGGGGGCCACGACTAGCGTCGTTTTTGCCGTTCCCATGGTTTAGAACGTAATACTAAAAAACAACGAAAAATATTCTACAGTCGAAAATATATGTTATTACCCATATTTTTACACTCAAACGCCGTCGGATGAAGAACAAACTCCAGTGTAAGTATTTTTTTGTAGTCTTTTGAATCACGGTACAAACGGGATCCATTGTGAACGAGGCCTTGTTTGACCTTCATGTTCAATCGCAGGGTTACCGCTAATTATAGCTGCGGACCATGATGTACCAGGCCCGGTACCAGGGGCCTATGCACCACCGTGGAATATGATTCGTTTGAGTTCGCCATGTATGAACATCCTTTCATGTCCGGTCTTTAAAAACGAATTGATGATAGTTTTGCAGCACAGCACAATTATGCACCACCAACTAAAAGCAAGGCAAATTTGACGGTTCCGTGGCTCAGTACGGGAATTCCCACTCACCATCTTGATTATTTATAAAACGCATCCAGTGACTCAAATTCGCGTCCACTGGTTCAGGCTCGTCCAAGGGACCGCTTCGGGCAGTTTTGCGCTCATGAATGAAGCTTGGCGCCACGCCTGTGTGCCAGTATCTCTTTAATACAACAGTAGTCTATGGGAATAACTAGTCATCTAGGAAAAGATATGGAGGAATGTGACATTTTTTGAATTGTTGACCTTTTGACATTTCCCCACCCTGCCGTCAGACCCAGGGGAGAACCTGGGAGGAGCGGCTTGTTGTTACCCTCCTACAATATAGGCACTATCAGTGATTCACCCAAAAGAGCAAATTTGCAGAAATACTTAAAAGTGTAAAGGCTAGTCTGTAGATTTGTTACATTTCTTTTCCAACTGAAAAATTTACAAGAAACGGAAGGAGAAAACAATAGTGTTCAATATTGAATCTCCATTTCGTTACATAGTTGAAGTGTGTAACAGACAGTAGTGAGTAAAATATCTGATTTTGTCTTATTAGGTTGCTTTCAGTTTAATTCATTTGCAGGGGGATGTTAGCGATAATTATACTTGTTACATGACATGCAAAAATCTGATTGTGATGATTTTTTGTTATTTCTTGATTGTTCCCCAGACACAAACCCCTGTCAGACTCAGGGGAGCCTGGGGGAATGAATTATCCTACAATATATCTAAGTTTGGCTCTCTAGCTCATCTAGAAAAAAATGATATGGCAAAATTGTTGGATCTTTTTTGGCGACAAATGTTGATCTTTTTTTGGGAAAGTTGCATCTTTTTTGGGGAAATGTTGACTTTTGTTATATTCCCCAAACCCCTGTCAGACACTAAGGGGAGACCCTGGGGGAGGAGTACATGGTTAGTCGGGGCTAGTGCCCCTCTACAATATAACTAGTTTGGGTACTCTAGCCTCATCTAGAAAAAAAGATACGGGCAAATGTTGACCTGTTTTGGGAAAAATGTTGACTTTTTTGACATCCCCCACCTCCTGTTCAGGGACCCAGGGGAGGGACCTCTGGAGGGAATGGGATTACCATGCGTTAGTAGGGTGCTAGTGCCCTACTACAATATACCTTAAAGTTTGGCTCCTAGCTCATCTAGAAAAAAAGATATGGCAAAAAATGTTGAACCTGTTTTTGGGAAATGTTGACCTTTTTTGACATTTCCCCACCTCCTGTCAGACCCAGGGGAGGACCCTGGGGGAATGGATTACATGGTTAGTAGGGGCTTGTGCTCTCCTACAATATACCTAAGTTTGGCTACTCTAGTTCAACTTCATCTAGAGAAAAATGATGTTGACCTTGTATCCAAACAAACACACCCTCCCATATACGTCCACACATCCAGATATTGCCATTTCATAAGCCGGATTTTGTTGTGCAATCCGTCCAACCAGGGTTCGAAGAAAATTGGGGGCGCTTCTTTTTTTTTTTTTTTTTTTTTTGATTTTTCCCCAGACACACACCCCTGTCAGACCTAGGGGGACCCCTGGGGGATGAATTATCCTACAATATATCTAAGTTTTGGCTACTCTAGCTCATCTAGAAAAAAATGATATGGCAAAATGTTGATCTTTTTTGGGAAATGTTGACCTTTTTTGACATTTCCCCACCTCCTGTCAGACCCAGGGGAGGACCCTGGGGGAATGGATTACATGGTTAGTAGGGGCTAGTGCCCTCCTACAATATACCTAAGTTTGGCTACTCTAGTTCAACTTCATCTAGAGAAAAATGATGTTGACCTTGTATCCAAACAAACACACACACCCATATACGTCCACACATCCAGATATTGCCATTTCATAAGCCGGATTTTGTTGTGCAATCCGTCCAACCAGGGTTCGAAGAAAATTGGGGGCGCTTCTTTCTGAAATGTCCTGTCTCTTTAAGGCAGGTGGCACAAAAAATTAAATGAACTTTCTTATGTTGAGATTTAATGGGTTCAACCCAAGTCGTCTTTTTTATACCCAGGTTCTATTTTATTAATATTACCTTACAAATAACTGCAAAAAGTTTCTTAACCCTAGCACAGCTAAATCTCACCAAAACTCACTGTGTGAATTGAGAAAAATGCACTAAGTCCAGAAAGTAGCGATGACGTCATCAAACCAAGACTCATATGGGCACGAAATCGCTGGCCGGGCCAGCGACACCACCGTAGCATGCTATCTCGGGTCATGGGGCTGGGGCTCGAAGGGCCCTGGGTTCAAATCCCACCCGAATTTGCGACTTTTCTTGTTCCCCTCTTCCCTCACTCCTTCAGTTCCTCCCGGGAGATAGAAACTAGAAACCGGCTAGAAACCGAGGTTAGGGTTATGCAGCATTACTTCTTAAATTCATGTGAGATTAATCCGAACTTTATGAAATAGGGCCACGGTGTGGACAGTAGGGGAGTAGACATGCTGTTACTTTGTTTCTGCTTTCCATTTACTACACCACTGTCTGGATAGTAGACAAATTGAAGTTGCTATATACTCGTTCTCCCTGCCATTTAGCATTTTTTTTGTTTTTGATAAAAATCATTACAAAATTTGAATCAGGCATCATTAAAAAACACAACCTTGCTCATTGCATTTAATGCAAATGCCAAAAATATTTAAAAAAATAAAAATGACCACAGGAATATACCATACATGCTGAAAACAAGTGTTACCTTGTAGCTATTCTGCGACGGTGCAGCCAGCCTGTGTGTGTACACCATGCCCATCTGCATGGCAAATATACAGATTCCTGGCCTACGATTGTATTTATGGTCGGTAGGTAATCTGTGTCTACTTTATAATATATAGTTGCATGGCTACTACCATGAAGCTGGATGTGAAGTAATCATTGCTTTGGTAATGGTCAGTTTGACAAGTGACAGCAACATTTAGCATGTGACACTCGTTTTGGCAAATGTCAATTATTATATTGGCAACAGTCACATTTAGCAAATGACAACTCATTTTCAGTCAATGATGGCATTGACAATGGTCTCATTGGCGGTGACTTGCCATTTGGTCTAATCCCAATTGGTCTAATGGCCATTTTGTCTAACTCTAATTGGTCTAATACCATTTAGTCTAATAACCATTTAGGCTAATAACCATTTAGTCTAATAGCCATGTAGTCTAGTATTCATCTGGTCTAAAATTCATATCGTCTAATATTCATACCGTGTATAACCAAATTGGTCTAATGCCAATTGGTCCAATACCCATCTGGTCTAATATCCATCTGGTCTAATATCCATCTGGTCTAATATCCATCTGGTCTAATATCCATCTGGTCTAATATCCATTTAGTCTAATATTCCGCTAGTGTAATCTATGACCCATTTGGTCTAATATCCACTAAATATCCACAATGTTTAAGATCAATTATTTTGGGTTTAACATCCAAATGGATATTAGACCAAATGGGTATTATTAGACCAAATGAGTATTAGACCAAATGGATATTAGACCAGATGGATATTAGACCAATTAGGTATTAGACCAAATGGATATTAGACCAAATGGTGTTTGTGGTTATTAGACGAAATGGTAGTAGACAAAATGGGCATTAGACTAGATGGGCATTAGACCAAATGGATATAGACATTCTGGTTGTTAGATAAATTAGAAGTTAGACTAAATGGTTATTAGACAAATTGGTTTTAGACAATATGGATTTAGATGATTTGAAGTTAGACCAAATGGCTATTAGACCAAAAGGGATTAGACCAAATGGCAATAAACCTCATTGGCAAGTGACAGTCAGGGCAACAATGGTTACATTGGCAAATTGATGGTTAAAACAATAACAGCACGTTTTGAAGAGCGCCCCAATTTTCAAAATTTGAGATTTTTGCCCACTAGTTGTGTTGATAATTGTCTCTTCAAAAAATGTGCTGTTATTGCTTTAAGTCTTGAACAAAGGGGCTCTTGAACCACTAGTGTTTTATGGGGGCATGTAACATACTTATTTTTTTCAAACACTAAACACAACAAAATAACATACAGTACTAGTCCTAGGTTTGCTACATTTTAGTGTATCAATCATAAATAAGTTAATACTAATTTTATGAGAAAAGCGGCACAGCTCACCGCTGCGGCTTGGCCTGGACACCCACAAAAAGTCAGGCCGGCAGCCTGAGCTCTACAAAAAATAGAGGGCGCAAAGACAGTACAGACCAGAACATTTGAGTTGCAGAGAAAATCTGCCATACCCTTACTGTTAAACACGTTTGGATTGGTTTTAAGGAAAAATAGTGAAATTTGAATCGGTCATCATCAATACCTTAAATGGAAGTACATAAGGGCCATTCTTCAAAAAAGTAAACCTTTTTGATAAAAAACAAAGTTAATGGTATTGCAAATTTCTTTACATTATCACGATAACCATCCCTCCAAGTTTCCTGCATGATGTTTTTAAACAATATGTTCAACATGCTACATGCCATGGATCTACAGAATGTTAAATAAATAGTACATTATACTAGTACCCATAGTACCCATAATATATTTGAGCTGCTTCTTACAAAAAGTTACAAAAACTAATAAATACTTTGGTATATACCCTGCATGTCACAAAATAAAGCATTTCTTAAAATTTGACAAATATACCAGTTTGAGTTTTAAAACTGGGCGATGTATATTCACCAGTTTGAAAAACCATGACCATACTAACATATAAAATGGAGCTGTTCACCATGGAATGCTGTACTGTTTTTATTTGGTAAGAAAAAAATAAAAAGGTTGACTCTCGTGGGGCACTCAATTTAGGATTTATAGGGGTGTACAGCACAAAGCGCCAAACTTTAGGGCTTCAGAAGTGATTTTTCGAAACTGAATTTTGGCCATTCTTCGCTCAAGTGTGTGACCTAAAAGGGCATATTTTTATTTTCAACCCAAAGCTGTTTTATCAACTTGACCAATCTGTTATCACTTTTGGTATAATGAATAACTTTTTGTCCCAAACTAACCAAAATGTTTCCACTTTAGCTAGATTGGTTATTTATTTCATGGGGTCAAATAAAGGTTGGTCACATGTTGTAAAATTGCAAATTTCTTTAAAATATGATCAAATTGCACATAAGATTTGGCAGGCATGTATGCATGCATTACTAAAGCTAACGGTTCAGATGATATAAAAATCTTTGAAGTAGGAAGGGCAAGATTGTGAAACAAAGTGCCCCTCTAAGGTACCTTTCCTTTTTTTTTTTTCCCCAGGTAAGAGGTACCCTAACCCTATCCCAACCAAAACTCAATGAGCTGAGGCTAGGAAAATGCACTAAGTCCAAAAAGATGCAATGACGTCATCGTACCAACACTCATATGGGCACGAAATCGCTGGCCGGGCCAGCGACTCCCTCGTGGCTTGCCATCCATGCTCATGGGAATGGTGCTCCGGAGGCCTCGGGTTCGAATCCTGCCACAGATGTCCAGTCTTCTTTAGCTTCTATCCCTTTACCCCTTCCTCCAGAAACCAAAAGACTGTTAGGGATAATGTAGTTATTTTTTCCCTGAAAATAATTTTAGATTTTGTTGTTTGCTCTTGTAATTTCTGAAAATGCAAGAAGAAATCACAATTACCTACTTTTTTAGTGGTTATTTGGGCAAAACAAACCATTTTCTCTCCTCTGCCTTAATAGGAACTAACAGAAAAGTACCCCATGGTGTGAATTTTGTACCATCACTGGTGACTATTATTGCCCCTAGACTACTTGTTCAGATTTATGCCATTTCATTAATTTCCAGCCCAAATTAGGGCCATTTTCCGGGCTTTGTTAAAGGGGATTTCTCATATTGGAAATAACACCTAGTTTTAACTCAAAAAACAGTGAGTTTTGGTCATTTCTATCTGTAGGTAATTTAAGACATTAGTAAATATTAATATGTCATAAGTTAATGTGCATGTTTAAATCAATTTTCAATCATGATCATGGAATGTCTAAGATTAATTTAAAAGTAAATTATAAACCAAGGTCCCGTACTTGGATTTCCTTACTTTTCAAGCGGGTTTACACACAGTATGGGAGCAGGGAACGCAGCTCCCAGGAAATAATGAACAGAATTCACAGCTGTTGACCACATTGCAAATTGTCTCTTCTTTTAGAACAAATTTAAGCAATGGCCACACCATTTTGGGGGGGGGGGGGGACAACTGATATAAGTTAGGGTATTTTGCAGTATTTGATGTTTTTATAAAAAAAATCAGAAAAATCCATTGCGGAATCTTGCCATATAGGCCTACAAAGTTATAATTTGTAGTTATAGCGCCCTCATCTGCCATTTTCCATAGAAGACTGTTAAACTTGATTTTAAAGAAAAATCGTATTTGCCCGCAATGAAATTTCATAAAATTTACACAAGATGTAGTTAATTGAACAAGTAATTCAAATCAGTTTTCAAAACTGTGTTGTCGTCGATATTTTTTTGTTTTATTCTGGTTTTTTTCATTATAAATGACACCTTCAAACAGCTGTGAATTGGGGAAATAATGTCAAGTGGATTTAAAGAAAAAGTAGCGATCTAAAAATGGTAGCCCTCTGTTACTCGCCATCCAGGGAAAGCTCACAGGGTGTCTCAGGCAGTCGTCTCCATTCTACGACGGTCCGGTAAGTATTTCCCTCGGTGTAGTCTGTGTCACAGACTGCGAAAGACATCATCTAAATTAGTACTGCACGAGAGATTAACGTTATCAGTCCATCATAGCGAATGTATGCAAATGAAACTAAATCTCAAATATCTCCGGAACACGAAGGGGTTCTATGGAGATTTTTGCATCAGAGGGTCTGTTACTATGTTTTGTTTTGAATATGTATCGTAATTGGGTCTGAACCTATAGAACCTAGCGAGAAAATTGAACGTTTTTGTCGGGTACTTCGGTGTTCACAGACACAGAAAGTTGAACACGCAATCACTACGGGCCGCGTCCCTTTTTCCCACAATCGGTATTATTCCAGTCTTGAGAATTTTCAAACGCTGGTTTCAATTTACGCCAACTTTTTTTCAATTTTAGAAACAGGATTACGTACTTACCAGACCGCCGTAACTCCATTCAATGGATTCCAGCATAATTTAAAGCTTCACATAAAAAAGTCAAAGCTAGCTCCAATTGCAAATTTATTACTATGGTACATCTTAATTAGAGGTAAATTGCTGAATATTTTTAGCTTCGAGTGCATTGGCCAAAAATCAATGCACGCTCGCTCAGATTGACGACAAATAATGGCACAAGCCCCGACATTATGAGTCTGGTCAAACTGGTGCAAGTGCATTGATTTTTGCCAATGCACGAGAAACTTAAAATAGACATTAAAGGTGCAACGAGAGATTTCACATATCAGGTGTCCCTAAAAAATCGAAAAATACTGATTTTTGTCCTGATGTAAGGCTTTCCATCAAATATATCCCCATCTGAAAGGATTAAGCTGAGAAATGTTTCTTTGGTAGAAAAATTGTGAAATTTCTAATTTCGTATAGGAGCAAATACGAAATTCAGCCTATGTTTTACATTGAAATATAAGCAAATCAAAATCACCTTTTTTTCTCTCTTTTAAGACATTTCTGTAGGGAAATACATGGTAAGAAATTTATTGAGTGTCTAATCTATATGAAATTACTATTATGACACAATATTTGGGTGTCTCAAAATCTCTCGTTGCACCTTTAACCTAATGCATAAACATTACTACAGCAGACATTTTACAAGAAAAATCTGAATATGTCATGAAATGCAATGCAGTAATGTTCTAACAAAAAGATGCACATACCTGCCAATCAAATGAATCAATCCAACGTCACACGTAAATGTTCTAAGCACTCCGCGTACGCTCATTAACACACGCACCGTGCAATGACGAATATCAATGCATGATTTTTGCCCAATCCTATTTCCTCTCTCATAATAAACATTTATGAACACTAGTTAACATAATTATCGTAATCTGTAAGTGTCGGTGGGGAAAATAATGTTAAGCTCAAATCCTTTCGGTTGGGGAAGAAAAAACTTTGTGCAACCCTACTTTTGAGTGTACTTTTTAGCATTCCAATTCTGTATTTTGTCATATTTGGCAAATCCACAATGATATATGTTTTTATAACCTACTGTACTGACCCTAGTATAGTCCCACCTGTTTTAACCTGAAATTAGCTTCAAAGAGTGGGATTATCATGGGATCGCCACCCTAACATGAAACACATGTGCATCAACATTTCAGCCTTTTAGAGCTAAGCTTTTTCCACATATTTTCATGTGTCAAATGAGGAGTGTGATCAACAAAGACCTGTAAATGAACTGAAGCATGAACTTAATTAAAGCCACTATCAGTGATTCACTCAAAAAAGTAAAAATATTTGAAATTTGCAGGAATAGCTTAATAGTGAAGGCTAAGTCAGTAAAATTCCCATAAGTTATTTTTTGCAACTGAAAAATTACAGGAAAGGAAGAAAACAGCAGATATGAATCACCATGCAGTATGTGTTGTAGTAAAGTGTCCGTATGGACAGTAATGACTGAAATATCCGATTCTGTACTTATTTGGTTGCTTTCAGACTTGGCACTTGTAGGGAATGTTAGGATGCACTATGAGCTAGTAAAATCTCAATTCCTTTGGCACAGTTCAGTAGTTTTCATTACCAAGTATTTAGAAATACCACCATTGGTTTTTGGGTATGATACATGATACCAAGAGCCAAACAAGGTCAGTTCGGTCAATGCATGTATTAAGTAAACTGACTGAACAGTTGTGTTTTTTTTGGTTCCTTGGTGGATGAGCATATTTGTAAATCATAGATGGCTTTATACTTGTACAGACATGCAAAAAACATTTTTGATGAGATTTTTTTCGATTTTCTTATTTAGCAAATCACTGATAGTGCCTTTAATTTTGTAAAGAAAATTACTAAAAGATGGCTACCAATTTAACAGTAATGATTGTAACAAAAATCGCATGTAATCTATTGCCTTCCAGCCAAAACTTATGGTGGATTATAATTAATAGGATTTTCTGCTATTCTTCAGATTCTTTCAAAACTTGGTGGGATTATAATCGAGCATGAGACTATACTCGGGTCAGTACGGTATTAAAAATCCACTGAGTTGTTCAGATCTTCTAACCAATAGTTATCCACAGGTGACCAATCAGGTAACAAAACCTACACTGACAGGAAATTTCAATATGCTTTATTGCAGTTACGATGAGAATCTCTGATGGAATATGGCCTCCAGACGATGACCTGCAGCACACCAACAACAACCGGTATGGCGCACGCAGCCAAAAAGATGGCTGCCTTAAGGTTCTTGTGTTCCGCCTCTGACATGTCCAGGGCTAGTCTGTCTTGGTAGTTGTTTGCTTCCAGAATAGCAACAATCATCATGGGAGCCATAGATTGGGCTGGTTTGGGGAAGAGAGCATTGTAGCCAAACACACTTGATGAGAGAGGATCGCTACACATAGAAAAGGAAGAAATCCCAGAAAAAAAGTCAAGATCTTCCACAGTGCCTTAGGCAATATATCCAAGGAAAAAATATGATACTTCTGCTCTAAGAAACGGATTTGTCTTTCTGCATTAAAGGGATTAGCAGCGATATTGCGAGAGAATCGAAAAATGTGGAAATGCATTTGTTTTAACTTCTAAATCAGCGATAAGTGTGTACAATTCCATATAACTGCTTTGATGTAGAAACAAACCACCAAATAGACATACAGCGTTTGTGGTTTACACTAGCACAGAATAAACAAAGATCAATAATGTTTGTGCTTGAGGTCAAACTGTATTGATCACGGTGCATAATATCACGCTTAAAATCCGGGATATTCACCGAGAAAGGCTTTTTTGATCTAAAGTTGGAATTTTGATACGCACATATAGAAATTATAGAATCAGATAAAAAGTACTGCCTTGTCTTTAATACACGGATTTCAAGCCAACCACTTGCAGGTTATGTTTGCATATCCATGCCAGTAACAAAAATATGAATTTTGATGATTTTTTCGATGTTTCGGTTTAGCAAATCGCTGCTAATCCCTTTAACAAGGAATTGTATTAGACTAAAAGGGACCAGTGCAGAGGAAAACAAAGGTATAGTTTTTCCTACCTATGACTACAAATGGTCCAATTTTGTTAAAATTGGTCTCAAATTGTCCAGGACTTTCAGACTTTTTGGCTTGTAACTTCCCATAGTCCTAATATAGCCTGGCTATATTTTGCATTCTAATTAAATATTGCTAAATATGCAAAATATGGCCGGGCTATATTAGGCCTATGGGAAGTTATAAGCCAAAAAGTCTTGTAATAACAAAATGTCATATGCAATGTACCTAGTGTGTATATCATGTTCAACTAGAAGAACAATTTGATACCATTTTTAAAACAATCCAATGGATTTTAAATTTTACCACATTGTGACCTTGAAGATATTTTGCCTTATAACTAATGAACTACAACCCGCAAGATAGGGCAAACTATACTTTTACAATTTATAACATGGACTATCATCAAGAAAAAGGAAGATCGCATAAACAGATGCTACACTCGACTATTACACAGAGTATTTAACATCAGTTGGAAGGATCACATTCCAAACACCACAGTATATGTAGGGGTGGGCAAGTATGAACTTTTTTTACAAATCTTTTGTAAAACGAGCATATTCTATGGCCATTTTGGCTCCTGAAAATGAATCAGGCAATTTTTTTCACACAAGATAATTTTTAGGTTGGTTCCGTGGAAGTTTTGTACATGAAGTCTATAGGGTTTTTCTGCTACTTTTGGAAAAACAAAAAATAAACATGATATTCATCCTGGATTTTGCTAGAAACTCACCAATAGGTGCTTCATAGGTTTAGGCAAATAATTGTCAAAAGAAAAAATAGCAAATTTATTCTCAATGGCAGAATATATATATATATTTCCAAAATTCTGTTCAATTGAGGCAAGGTAATGCACAGAACAACCACAACAAGACCCCTAGTTTTGTGATTGAGTGACAATTGAAGGAGTCTATTGGTGTAGGGTCAAGCCTTTGCAACCAGTTACATAACTTGCTAATACCTGTGAATGGTACTGGGGTGTCGTCATACCAGCATGAACATGTGTGGTACTATTATTAAAGGGGGATGGCCCGATATAAGCCTATAAGTTTTTCATCTTGATAGAATGGCCTTCACCCCCAAACCGCATCTGTAGAGTTTCGCGCCGATATTTCAACCCATTTTGATGTGAGAGTTAAAAACGTGATTTTGCAATTCCCATAGAGTACTGTGTAAAATTAATATTGGTCGACCAAAAAGGGGCACATTTTCGCTCATAACATCCAAACCAAACATTCTTTAGCTATAAGATTTCACAGGGTAAATGAGAAAAATAGTAGCTTTCTTCTTATACCAAAATTTTGACCACTTCCGGTAAATCTGGGGTCCCTGGGGACGAGGCTATTAGCGATCGGGCCATGGACCTTTAACATATAGTAGCAGGCAACTCATTGTGTATTAAGGGTAGTGTCAACCTTGAGTTTCCGAGTATCTATTTTGGCTTGTAACATTCCCTAGTCCCTAATATATTGCCTGGCTATATTTTTGGGCATCTAATTAAATATTGCTAAATATTCAAATATATGGCCGGGCTATATGAAGGCCTATGAAGTTATAAGCCAAAAAGTCTTGTAATAACAAAATGTCATATGCAATGTACGCTTTAGTGTAATCATGTTCAAACTAGAAGAACTTAATTTGATACCCTTTTAACATCCAATGGATTTTAAATTTTAGCTAAGCACATTGGACCTTGAAGATATTTTGCTTATCTAATGAACTACAACCGCAAGATAGGGCAAACTATAAGCCTTTACATTTATAACATGGACTATCATCAGAAAAGGAAGATCGCATAAACAGATGCTACACTCGACTATAAAAGAGTATTTAACTCAGTTTGAAGGATCATCCAACACCTACAGTATTGTAGGGGTGGGGGCTAAGTAGAACTTTTTAGCAAATCTTTTTGTAAAACGATCATATTCTAAGGCCATTTTGGTAGTTGAAAACGAATCAGGCAATTTTTTTGGCATCACAAGATAATTTTTAGGTTGGTTCCGTGGAGTTGAAGTTTTGTACATGAAGTCTATAGGCTTTTTTCAATTCTCTGCAGACTTTTGGGAAAAACAAAAAATAAAGCATGATATTCATCCTGGCTTTTGCTAGAACCTCACCAATAGGTGCTTTATAGGTTTAGCAAATAATGGTCCAAAGAAAATAGAAATTTATCTCATGGCATAATTATAGATATTTCGAAAATTCTGTCAATGAGCCAGGTAATGCACAGAACAACCACAACTAGACCTCGCGAATTTTGTAGATTGATTACATTGAAGGAGTCTATTGGTGTAGGGTCAGCCTTTGCAACCAGTTAGCATAACTGCTAATAGCCTGAATGGTACTGGGGTGTCGTCATACCAGCATGAACATGTGTGGTACTATATTAACCTTAGTAGCATGCAACTCATTAGTGTATTAGGGTATGTTCACCTTGAGTTTCCGCGATTATCTATTTTGGTTTAACTTGGGCAAATATTTGATTATTGTATGTAAAAGTATACATTTCTAGAAAGAGAAGTGGACGATGAACCCGATGATGGCATCAGATAATGTAACTTTCCGTATTTGAGAAAAATATAAAAAAACATGATTTGCGCCCTCAAAATTTTCAGCACTATAACAAACAATTGGAATTTTCATGATTTCTTATGTGTATATTTTTTAGAAACAATAGCAAATTGCGTCTAGGGACAGTTTTTTTCATTTTTTAAAAATAAGCTTATTTTACGAAATATAAGGAAAAATTTTAAAAAGTGTGATTTTTAACCTTTCTTTTCGGCAAAATTGGAGTTAGATATTGTAAAATATCTTTAGTTTAGAAATCGAAATGAAGAAATTGAGAAACTGTCCGGAAAGATCGATTGCTATCCGTAGAAAGTTAAATCTTACCTTTTACTTCGGTAATTTTGTTTGAGTTGGGGGAGGGTGTTTTTTGTTTTATCTTGTCGAAAATATCCCTAATTTTGCGAAATTGAACATTGAGAAAATCCGTGTTTTAGTAATAAAAGTGACTTTTCACGCCATTTCCAAGGCGGTCTTCTTCTCAAATACCTTTCCTTTTAACTTCAAAATTGAGTATGTTGTGCAAGTGATGAAAATACATCTTTATGGCACTATTGAATCGAACTCTTTTGTCTCAACTCAGAAATCAGGAATGGAAATTTCACCTGGTCTAAATTAGCGCTTGTTTACATGTGAATATTATTTTCTTGTTTTTCCAAGCTGCGTTCGCGCAAAAGTACATAAAACACGCGCAGGCTTCATTTGCGGCACCAAATTCATCCGCGCGACGCGATGGTGCCCCTTGCGCCTGACGGCGTGAGAATGTGCCTATTAAATTCTCGCCGTTTAGACCATGCGGTTTTTGTGAGTTTAGAATAGATTAATGCGGTTCTAAACGGGGCAAAACTACAGCTCAGGATTGTCTGCAGTTGTAACCTTTGTTGGGAACGATAGAACCCAGTATTGTTGGTGTTGTTTTATTTTTTTTTTTTTTGGGGTGTTTTTTCTTGTTTTTTACTCCTTTTTTTTTTCGCTGTCGCCCTGGTGTCCCACCTCCCTTTGTGCACACCCCAAGCAACGCAGGTGGTCCCTACCCATTACGAGGTGTATTCCTGTTTCGATCATATTTAAATCATTAGGGGAAAGTTAATTGTAGCTGGGCTAATGAGTGACTACTGCCCTCTGTGCAAGGTAAAGAATTTTTCTTTATTCTAGACAATCATGACTTGGTTATTTTGGAAACCTATGGTTTTAGAAAGGGAGGCAATAGACCGAGGCCATGGGCATGTTACATAGTTGTCATTAGTTTTTATGTGGCAATATTGGCAAATACCTAATTTAAACAGCATAAAAATCCGCTCGGGCATTGACTTTATGTACAAAAACATTAAAATCCATAGAACTCAACCCTCAAACTTTATCTTCCGTGAAAAAGCTTGCTAGAGTCTTTTCGATCCCCAAATGGCCGTAGAACGCCACACGACTTTAAAAAAAAAGTTGAGACGTTGCCACCCCTAGTAATGGACATAACCCGATCCACCAGAGATCCAACAACTCATGCATGATAGGGAAATCTGGGTTTCAGGCATGTTCTAGTTGGATCCTTCCATTTCTGTCGCATGGATGACCAATGATGAGGATACTTTTTTTTAAATTGTTGAAACATGAACAGTTTGAATACTTTTTACAGCATTCTTGCACCCTTTTCATATTTTGACCGCCACCCCGCTATTTAAACCTTGGCCCCGCCCCCCCCCCCATTGGTAATTTCTTAGATTTTTAGTATGCTATTCCAAATATCAATACTTCCAATTCTGTTAAAACCGTTTTGTTGGAATTATTTGTGGGTTGTGGTACTTATTTTCATAAATGCACCTATCTATATGCACTCAGCGTCTAATTTCAGGATACTGGAGAACATGCAATGCCTGGTATCAAGACATCCTTTGCAGTCTAAGCAATTCGCCGCATGCATTTTACATCCTTCACCATCATGAAATTAGACTACATATTGTGTTGTGGTCAAATTGTCGGATGATTTATTATCAGCAAAATGTCAAATAATACGTCCAAAAGTTTTAAGGGATTGGTAACATGACATTTTGGTTGACCGAAAACTTGGAAGGGAATTGAATTTGACTTGAAAAAGGGGTCATAAAAATGAGACCCAAAAATTGTAGGAAATATAATATTTAGTACCAAATATAGAATTTGAATTCGTTTTCGGGAGTTTCCGTAACCTGAGACCATGTTACACACTTTTTTTCTGACACACTTATGAATTTGAAAACCCCTTCACAGAATAAAGCACAGGTTTATTCTGTTAAGGTTTCCAAATTCATAAGTGTGTCAGAAAAAGGTGTGTCAGATGGGTCAGGTTACGGAAACTCCCTTCGTTTTCCCCTAACACATACATACCTCCTTTTGTATTCCTTTTGATCAGCATCAATGATGTCAGACACAGGTAGATTGGTGAATTTATAAATGGCATTTGGAATACTCCTGTAAAAATAAAAACAAACAGCTACAAATCAGGACAAAATACATACCTCTATAGTAAATTTTCAATATTTCAGGGGATGCCCGGTGATTCTTTAGTGAGAAAACAAAGGTATTCATTATTTAAGACCTGACTTTGTCCAAACTGCCAACATGGGCTGGCGATGCCATTATTTTAATTGGAAGAAGAGGGCAATAGGCCGAGTTTTACCATGCAAAACAATAGTATGACTGGTCTTCATACTGGTTAAAACATGGCTTGGTCTAAAAATAGATGACTCTAAAATGTATATGGGACCAACAGCTTAACGTTACCTCAAAGGAATGCGGTATATTTAATGGTTCGTTTGCCCCAGTCCAAATGAATCATGTGGGAGGGGGTGAATTATAAGCTTAAAGAGTAGTTCTTATACAACTTAAATCTAGAATTTTTAGTACCTGACTGGAAATTGAACCAGGGACCACAGCACCAAACTAAAAGGCAGATGACTTAAAGAGACATGATATTTCCAGAAAGAAGCGCCCCCAATTTTTTTCGCACCCGGGTTTTTTGCATATTTGGAATGCTTTCCAATGTATTAGATCACACCTGAAGTGAATAAGCCGAATACGCCGTCTTTATGTAATAATATGATGATTTAGTACTTTCTGTCGTGCACGACAGAAAGTCAAAGCACTGTGTTCTATGGGGACAATTACGATAGTCAGCAAGTTCAAAACAAGGTTTGCTGTTTTCTTTTGTACTTGTTTGTCCAATAAACCTTCGGAACGTTCTTGGTACGTGGTCTACAATCGATCCTGTGCAATTTGAGAGAAATTTGTATCCTAAAAAAAATCTCCTCCTGTCACTTTAAACCAGTGGGCCATTTCAAACAATATCTTGCTGTCATTGTATGGCCAGTGCCTGATATAATATTAAATTGTATTGAACTGGCTAAGTAGCACCTGAAGCATGCAGCAAAAATAGCTTCATATCATTTGCTCTCATCTAATAACAAAATAGTATTAACAATGCATTTGAACTAGCCAATCAAGTATCATTAGAATGAAGTGTGGGTGTGTAGATATACAAGCCAATCATTTCCAAGTGTGCATGTATACATGGAGATGCAACAGCAAATATTCACTTTTTGTGATATTTCATTAAAAATATCATACTAATTTGGGGGCTTTAATATGAACCACCAATATCTCACGCCACTGCTCAAACAATAGCAGTTCGCTCTTTGCACGGTTCGCTGTTTGCAGGTAGAGCCGGAACTGGTACTGGAATTAAAGAGGGTGTTACATAACAATGCATTCACCTCTTGTTAAGTCTTTGGTTTTGTGTAGAGAGAATCAAGTCTAATCAAACTATTGCGTAAATGCTCCCATTCATATTGCTGCCAGTTTGAGGCTCCCCGCAAATGGTGAAACCGTGTGAAGAGCGAATTGAAAGGGAGAATATCATTTATCCAACAATTCGAACATGTGTCGCAGCTTTGGGTTTGAGCTTTTCTTTACATTTCGTCATCTGAGTGCAACAAAGTCCTAACTTACATTTTGGGGACATTGAGTTATTTATAATATGAAAAAGTAGGTCATTATGCATAGTTTGATATACATTTCAGGTGACAGTCTCAATTTATTGCAGAGTTATTAAGCTAAATAAGCCTATTTAGGTGTAGATACGACTTTGTTGCACTCAAAATTTCTGTTGAGTGCAACAAAGTGCAACAAAGTCGTTACTGGTAGATACGACTTTGTGCACTCAACAGGAAATCTAGTATGTAAATACAACATTTTATTTTTGTAAAGTGATTGTTTTTAAAAAGGTGTATAAGTAAAAATCTCCCAAATTTTTTTGTCAAACTGCATTTTCATGTTTTACCAAATTTATGCTAATTTTGGCACAACAAACCTTTAAAAAATGTAGTTACAACCTTTTTCCACTCAGTACTTAATTTACAAAGTAAATGAATATGCATAATTTAACATAATATTTCAAGTATAAGGCTCAATTTGTGTGCAGAGTTATTAGGCTAATTAGGCCTAATTAGGTGTAGATACGACTTTGTTGCACTCAAAATTTAATTTCTGTTGAGTGCAAAAAATGTCGTAACTGCTAGATATGACTTTGTTGCACGACATGGGAAATCATGTGTGTAGTTACACCACTTTAATTAGTCTAATTAAGTGGGAAATAACATATTTATATATTTTTAAAAATATATTTTCATAGTAAGAATTATTTTCATTCGAAAAGTCACAAAAGAATGAAAGACAAAAATGCTTCTCCTGTAAAATCTTGAAAATGTAGATACGACTTTGTTGCACTCGCATTACGATTTTAGCCTTACTCACCTGTCAAACAAGAAGAATACTGCCATCAACCAATGCCACTCATACCCAGCAATAAACATGAAAACCCCAAATCCTACTTTCAAATAAAACGACCATAGCATGACCCGATAGTAACCTCTACTGGCTACTAGAGGACTCATACTAAGTACTAGGATCTGTCAAAATAAAAGAAATCCAATTGTTGGTTAGTAACAAAATATGTTGCATAAAACATTTGAATAAGGAAGGTCTCCTAGTTAGAGTATTTAAAAAAATTAGGAAAAGATACTTTTATCTGAAGGGGAAAATCAACTGTTATAGTGTTATAGTAAGCATGCCAGCTGGTTAGGGACAGATCTTCCACTGTGATTTTGGACTTGCACGCACGAAGTAAGCATGTAATATGCCGATGCCTTTCAAGCTGATCTCATGGACATACGGTAATTACCTGATTGCAAAACAGTTATTTATTCCATTGCAGTATGATCCCAACTAAGCAATATGTCTTTCAAGAGATATTATCAAAAAAATCCCTTTATTTTTTAGAAACTGTTTCTTGCATATTTAGAATGCTTACCAATTTATTATATCACACCTGAAGTGAGTAAGCTGAAAACGTCTAAACTTTGTCTTAATTTGTTAATTGTTCTGTAAGGCACTTGGGGGGGCTGTACATGGGTAACCAACCATGTTACAAGGGTTCTGGAGTTGACCCTTTATGAGACCAGAAATAGATGAAATGATATTCTATTTGAGTTCCAATCTTTCAATGGATAACTAGATCTGAGCCCAGTGGCGTAACAGGCCTGCCCGCTCTGAGGGGGCAAATTTCCCAGTCTGGGGAAATTTTCCCTCTCAGGGGGGTCAAAGGGCCAATTTTTTCCGGTCAGAGGGCTAAAAAACGGCTGATTTAGCATGATTTTTGCAAATTTTT